>PVJD01007642.1:0-81597 GCA_004026545.1 Mormoops blainvillei | reverse complement strand
AAAGCAGTAAACATCATATTTAGAAGGATGTGTTCACATCTATTACTAATGTCTTCAGAAATTTTATAAGAAATAGAGTTATTTGATCAATGCTGTACAAAATATTTTCTTCACTTTCTTTAAATTAGGTGAGGTTTCTTTTCCTTATTGAAACTATTGCAGTTTAGTTTAAAACTATTGGTTGGTGTAGGGAAATAGAGGATTCCACTGTTCTTTATCCTGTGGTTCAATAAGTATCTTAAAATAGATAGATGATAAATTTATTTTGATAATCTTTGCTTTTAGGATTTTCTAATTATCATGATCTTTTCTGAGTGAGGTGATCTGATGACTAAGGAGAATCATCGTAATTGTTTAATATAAAAGGGTACTATTCTACCTTTAGTGTTAGGTAATAAAGATAATAAAACACTTTAAGTTCTGTAGTTTTTCTATAAATTGGAAACTTTTTATTTATTACTGGATAATTTGTTAGGAGATTTTACATCCCTCCTGTTTTGAATGTAAGTTAACTTATTCAAGAATGAATTTATTTATGTAGCAATACTAGAAACAGGAGGACAAGCATGAAGGAGAGACGATTCCTCAAGGAAGTCAGTATCTAGTGATATAAAGAAATATATTCTACTAAATCATGATAAATTGAAAAGTAGCAACTTCTAATATGAAGAAATGGCAACTCAGAGGAAGGCGCCACCTTTGGTTACCGAAGGTGGGCTTAGGGCTCCGACTCTACAGTAAGAGCGTGTAAGAATGTGCATTGCTGTGATTACTTTTCCTGAATGTTTCACAGTCTAACTCCTGATGCTTCAGTCTTGTTCTAAACAGATTGACAGATTGATTTCACACTGTTTCCTCGGATAGTCTTTCTGTCACATCCACATCCTACATTTTAGGAATTGTTAAATGGGCCATTGGTATGGGGGGAATTGTATCTAGGCAGGAAATGCATCAGTTGGCCCCCAGTTCCTTCTCCTCACCTCTGTGCCACTTAGACACATGATTGTGAGTGATATTTCCCAGAGTGGTTTGGTGACAATTTCCTCATTTCATATTATCAGCCATAGATCTAATTTATAGCACATGTATTATACACTGTCAGTGGATTTCCTTCTTGGGCACATATTCCTTTGAGCCAGGGCTTCCCCTTCTCTCATATTCACATGGACTGCCTACAGAACTCCTGGTTGTTTTCCTAGTCATGCAGTCTCTCCCAGTAGGCTGCATTTCATGCTATGGTTCTTCAAATGGTCCCTTGTCTTGGTTGGGAACAGGGATGCCCTTTATGTTTCCTGAAGTTGCATAAACAGGAAACGGTTTTTCTCAAGGAGAGAAGGTTGCATTTGACATGGTGTTGTTTTTGCTCCACACATTATTGTTTTTGGCCAGTTGCTCATTTTCTTCTCCGTCTCAGAGAATTGAAATATTAACGTAGTAGAGTGAGCTGGGTAGCTGTTTCAGGGGACTCATTTGCTAGATCACTTGTCCTAAAGAATGCCAAATAGAACCTTTCTTTTCTATGAAGTTCCTTCTCCTCTCCATTTGCCTGTGCAGTGCACACGTAGCTCCCATCGCTCAGTGTGTATGTAACTGTGGTGTGTGAGGGCAGACCACCTACTGTTCTATTTTAGTTCTATTTTAGTTCTATTTTAGTTCTATTTTAGAAGGGAAATGTTTGAAGTCCCCAGCTCTCATTTGGGTTAAGGAAACTTGTCCTCAGTGGTACCTATTAGTCAAGTACCAATTGGCAAAGTCATATAGGCACTTTAGCACAGAAGAGTCAAAGTCATCATTCATTTTCAGGCCCAGGTCTCTGAGATTGTGGGGTTACCCAGCATCAGTCATCTCCAGAGATGCAGGTTGTCTGGTTGATTGATGCTCATATGGTCACTCTCTCTACTCTGATGGAAAGGGAAGGCTTTGCTCAAAAATCACTGTGTTCTATATAAAGAACTCACATGACTCCACACCAGAAGACAAACAAGCCAACTAAGAAATGGGCAAAGGACCTGAACGACACTTCTCCAAGGAGGACTTACACAGGGCCCGGAGACACATGAAAGGATGCTCAGCATCACTAGCCATCAGAGAGATGCAAATTAAAACCACAGTGTGATACCACTTCACACCAATCAGAATGGCCATCATAAACAAATCAACAAACAACAAGTGCTGGTGAGATCGTGGAGAAAAGGGAACCCTAGTACATTGTTGGTGGGAATGCAGACGGGATAGCCACTGTGGAAACAGTATGGAATTTCCTTATAAAACCAAAAATGGAACTGCCTTTTGACCTGCCAATTCCAGTGCTGGGATTATACCCTAAGAACCCTAAAATACAAATTCAAAAGAACCTATGTACCCCAATGTTCATAGAAGCATTATTTACAATAGCCAAGTGCTGGAAGCAACCTAAGTGCCCATTAGTAAATGAGTGGTACAAAAAACTGTGGTACATTTACACAATGGAATACTATGCAGCAGAAAGAAAGAAGGAATCCCTACCCTTCACGACAGCATGGATGGAACTGGAGAGTATTATGCAAAGTGAAATAAGCCAATCAGTGAAAGACAAATACCATATGATCTCACCTATAAGTGGAACCTAATCAACAAAACAAACAAGTGAACAAAATAGAACCAGAGACATGGAAATAAAGAACAAATTGACAGTGACCAGTGGGGTGGCAGGAGGGGGATAACGGAGGAAAGTAGGTGAAGGGTCTTGTCAAGGAACAATTATAAAGGACCCATGGATGAGGACAATGAGTTGGGGGACGACTGAATGAGGGAGGTGGGTGGGAAGGACCGGGGAGAGTAAGTGGGTGGGAATGGGGACAACTGTAATTGAACAACAATAAAAAATTGTTTAAAAAAGAAAAAAAATCAGTATGTTCTTAGCAAAGCGGATATGTTACCTTAGTGGGGCAAAAAAGTGCTGTGCCTTTAAGTGATTGTTACATGGCTGTGTGTGGCATTCCAGGAAAAAGATCCATCAAAAGACAGAGAAGATATCACAACTCACTTTTCAGCAGAAAATGACTTGGCTTTCGCTGATGAAGTTGATTATTGGATAGGATATTCATGTGTAACTGGGGTGTAAGCTTTCTGGTATCTGCACATGAATAGGTCCTGATCCAGTTCGGTGAAATTTTTGCCTCCGGGTTTTTTGTTTGTTTTTTTTTTGTTTTTTTGTTTTAAATAATATGAGATGTGGAGAGGGTGAGGAAAGAACTGGTACACTTACTTTGCATCTAATGAATGCTGCTGCTGAGGAGGACATAGTGAGATCTATGACCATAACATCAGAGTAAAAGATAGATTCTGGGTTTTCTTAAGTATTCCTTATTAGGCTTGACAGGTTGCAAGACTTCCCACTTGCTTAAAGAGAACCCCCATGATATGGAACAGTCTATGCAGAGCATGTTCATACTATAGAAAGATTTTATGGTAGAACATTCATATATCATAGTTAAGACTAGGATAACACAAAAGACCAGGGAAGAGGAAAGAAGCAAAAATATACTAATTTATACATCCCAGGTTCCAAGTGGACATGAATTTTGGGTGGGACACTGTTGAACCCAGTACATACAGGTTGAGTAATAATACAATAATACATTTTTCTCTATCTTGTTTTCTGGCAAAACATTCTTTTGGGTTTGGCACGTGAAATCCTTTCTCAAGGTTTCTCATGTTTTCCCTCATGGAAAAGATGGAGAAATGTGGTCCGGGTGTTAACACTACGTGATGGATTAGATCTTGCTTGAATTATTGCCTCCAAAGGGAGATGGATGTCAACCAGGTTTTTGTGGCATGCCGCACACTTCTTTTTATGGCCCTGGGCAGTTCAAGTTTTTGGTCAACGGTGTGAGTAAAGATAAGACTGACTGTATACATCCCATTTGGGGATAGCATGTGGTTGAACTTCTAAAAGTTTTAGCCAAAGAAAGATGTTAAAGGTAAATAAAAATGAAAAAGGATATTTAATAGAAATAAATGTAAAACTTGATGTGGTTCCCAAATCAAGTGTACAGTTAGAGCATCAGAGCACTGAGACAACAATATGTATTTAAATAGTCAACAAGAATCTCCATATGAATGGCTCCCAAAAAGGTAATGTGTAAACCAGAGGGCGAATTAACAGAAAGAGGGAGGTCATCATCCTCCTTTGCTTTGGGTCGGCCAGATTATACTGAAAATAATTATGTTCAGTGGAGGTTACCGAATAATAATAGAAATTTGATAGACATTTTGGAATGAGTTCAGAGAAGAATGGCCAAGAGGGTAAATGACTCAAGATGACATTACTTGAGGGATGGATGGAACTTGGAATGTTAGCTTGAAGATTGGATGGGAACAATCAGACTGAACAAATAAGCGTTCTTTTAAGTCTTCAAGGGTTGTTTGTGTGTGTGTTTGGAAGAGGGATTCAAATTTAGCCTGTGTTGCCTGATACAAGAGGCCAGATTTGGACAAATCAGTGGATGTTTCTGGGAGGCATATCTTTGATACATTCTAACAGGCCTTTGGGAAGATTCATGGATTGCCTGAGAGATGTTGAGTTCTGGGAACTGTAGGTGCTCAAGCACAGGTGCACAGCCATTTGGCAGAGTTGTCATGGCAATTCAACAGCCTCTAAGTGCCCTTATATCTCTGCATTTTATAACTTCTTTTGAAAGAAAATGTTATAAAACTATGACATTTGGATGAGGCATAATGATGTTAATTATATATTTTAACATCCTGTGGTTTAAATCAATATGGCATGTAAAAGAGAAAAGATGATGAAGTCAAGATGATACTATCTATGATCTAAACTTTGACATGAAACCCAGTTCATATGGGCCCATAGATCTTGGAAAGGAAGTGTGTGGAAGTCGAAGAGTCACATTATCAAAAGCAACTGCTGTGCCTCAGGGAAAACTACTATATTTCCTTCTTCAGAGAATTCTCAAGGTTGGAAGGAATGTAAAATTCCACTTATTTCAAATTTTAGAGGTATCTGGGTTTAGTATTTCCATTGTCAGGAGAACATATGTTCTCTGTGTGATCTATAAAATGCCATTCACGTATTTTTATAATTTCCCATTTTTCTAATATATCATAAAATTTCTTTAAATATTCTGAATATAAAATAAATTACTTCCAATCACTTTTGCCTAAGGCGCAATAACATTGACTCTTCAGGCTAAAGTTGAAGAAAAAAGAAACAAAATCCAGTGGCAGAAATTCAGTTTCTAACACACAAGAGAGTTAACAGCAGTTTAGGGAATATTCATTCATTTATTCATTGACTGATCCATCAAAGACTTATAGAGCAGTACTCTGTGATAGGCAACAGGAGTGTAAAATGTACCAGAAGCCGTCCTTGATCTTGCACTTCCAGTGCAGCAGGGAGTAATCATTTATATAGTGTAATAAGTGCTCTTCTGGAGGAATATACAAAATGCATGGAAATGTCAAAGATCATCCAATCCACAGGAGGAAATAAAAAAAGCCACTAAGAATAGCCTACGCGTTGGTTCATTTCTACATCTAGTGTGTGTCTGTGTAAACATAGCATCTCGTCTACCTCTGTTATTTTACAGAAAGGAGAAATGGCTAGAGAGATTAAGAAGCATATGGACTAAAAGGTTAAAATAGCTGCAGAAACTTGGGTTTCTCTTTCATCAATAGGCTTTTTCAAAGGGGGGAAATTCCTTACGAAAAAGCTGCCTGCTCAAACATGCACTTCTAGGCAGAGTTCAATTTGCCGCCTTTGGAGAAATCTTGAAGCAAACCAAATCAAGCACTTACATGTGCCACTTTTGTTTTAGATTTAACAACCCTTTCCTCTTGACTGCTCAGGATAAACAATTGGATTACTTGACATGACTCTATATGGAGTGGATTAGTTAAATTCGGGCTTGTCCTTCTCTCAAGTCAATGAAGTGCATGAGCTGCCCCATGCCAGCGTGGTTCAAAGGTTTGATTTGTGGCAGAGTTTCCAGAAGCTTACAAATTGTGCCCCGCTTTCTTCTCCAGAATAAATATCAAACCTCTTATCAGTGAGAATGCTGACAAAAAATAGATTTGTTTTCATTTCAGAAATTAACATAATTAAAATACTGTGGAGGAATAACTTAGAAGTTTAAATTTTAAGTATATTGACTTAAGACACTAATTTGCCAACCCATCTCTGCTTTGTTCTGTTGCTGTGTCTGCTGCTTTATTTTGGCCTATTTATAATATGTTCAGTAGGTGTGTTTGGTTTAGTCTGATGACTATTCTCAGCAGAGCTTAGGGCTATATGAGCCAAATGCAACACACATGTGGACAGACCATTGGCATTGCCATTTGTGGAGCCCTGTCTCCTCCAGCTGGACACAGGCTGGCTGCTCTTCAGGGCACCAAGATGAAGGCCACAGGTAGAAGTTTGTGATGACACAGCCTTGAGACTGTGACTTTTCCTCCATTTAAAATAAGGAAACAGACTTTAAAAATAAGTTATTAAACAAATTAACTTTGAATTTATTATTTACATAAGAAGACTATTTTACTAAAAAATAAGTCCAGTGACCTTGTCATTTATCTCTGAATTCTACGTGTATCTTAGCAAAAAATGCAAATGGAGTTTTCTCTTAGAAGTTGAGTTTCTCTTGAGCCTGTGACAATATGCTTGCAATCCATCAATGTCACGGTTGTGGGCAGGGCAGTGAGTCGATGGCAGGCAGAGTTGGCGTTTGAATTTACACTGTGAAAATGCATGTGTTGGTGCTTCTCACCGTGGAGCCACGAACTTTCCTCACACCCATGTAGAATCACCAGTTTAGCTTGGACGATGGCCATCACTTCATTGCCTCCTTCCCTAACTGATCTTCCACATTTTATGTTACTGGGATTATGCTTGAAACTCACCCAAGGGTCTTCCTTCGTTAACTGTACTCGTTTAATCTCTCTGTTTCCTCTTCTTTCTCACCCACTGAGTATCTACATTTCCAAGTTGTGTTCTCTGCTTCTCTTCCATCTCCACTTTTTCTTCCCCCTCATTCTGCATTCGGCCCCCTCCTCCCTGCCTCTGTTCTCTCTCCCTGCCCCTTGCCGATTTCCCTTGGTCATCTCATCCTTCCCACAAGTCCAGCTGTCACCTCCAGGCAGATGCTTCATAGTGGTCAAGGGCTTCATCGACGCCAGAGCCTGGCTGCCTGGGTCCGCCCCTCCTGCCTGTCTCGCTTACTAGCTGGGCCATCTTGGTGCGAGCTGTTTGAATTTCTTTACCTCAGTATCTTCATCATTAAAATAGGTATAGTAATACTACCTAGCTCAAATAGTTGTGGTGATAGTGAAATGATTTATTACATATAAAGGGCATAGAGATGCCTGGTGCTAGCTGTTTTTATTGTTTTTATTTTCCTTTATTCTTCAAAAACCCCAGGCTCCTGCGAGCTTCCCTTCTTAAGATCATGCATATTTGTGATAGCCATCTATCTTTTAGTTGCCCAACTTGAACCATAGGACCTACATTCTTCTCTCTCCTTCAACCATCTATAAATTGTTAAGCACTTTAGATTTTCTACTTATTCTTCTTAACTCACTGCCTCCCCCCACCCTTTTTTTGTTTTCTTTAAACAATCACTACATTAATCTCTTCCTGGCAGAGCTTCCTACTTTGTGTTCAGCCATTGTGTGGTCCTCATCTCCTCTCTTTGCAGGTCTGTCTTGCATTAAGACAAGGCTAGTTTCTCTGAAACACAAGCCTAATCATGCCATCTTCATTTGAAACCGCCACCACCACTCTGCCACAAATACTCACATGCTAGACATTGAATGATGTGCAAACCCCTTAGCCCAGTAATAAGTTCTTGTATAAGCTATCTTTTTGACTTACTGCTCCTTTGTCGTTTTCTCCAGAGGCTCGATTGTGATGCAAGCTGCTTCAATTGCTGTTCCCTAGAATTGCTTAGCTTCCTTTTACCTCTGTGCTTCTGTTCACCTGCTTCCCTGTCCTCTCCCTAACTACCCCTTAATCACTCTCCTAGTGCTGTCAAAATACCATTGTCCTCTGGGACCAACGGAATGGCAATCCACCCTGTTATACCTTTACCGATCATTGCAGTGAGAAGTGATTGCTCCCTGGAAGAACCAGGTAGCACCTTGCCTTTACTCTCCGAGGGACATTTATTTCTTGGAAACCAAAGGTCTGAGTATTACACAGTGAAAAGGATTCGGAACTTGAAGCTAGAAGACCTGGGATTTTAAGTCCAAGGTCTGCCAAAGTAAGCCTCCATTTTCTCATTTATAAAATGGTGATAATGTTCATAAGTATATCACAGATTTTTATGAGAATTAAATAAAAATATATATGTATTTTAAAACCAGCATTTCTTTTTTAACCTAGTTTCACTTAAAAACTAGTGGCTTTGAATTTTATTTTTAACATCTTTATATCATCCACGACGTCTTATATAATGTTGGCTTTTCGGAATTGGTGATGAATAATTACTTGTGAATTAATCCTTAGATTCAACTTGCAAAACATTCGTCCCATGAGTTTCTTCTTTTCAAAAACTCACTTCCCATGTTAGTTGAGATCAGCCTAGACTTGGGAATTCTTTCAAGGCAATGAAACATGAGTGTGATAAAGTTAAATTATCTAACACTTTTGCAACTTTACCTTCTTGTGTAAGGAGAATAACCTTTTAATAAATTATTTCCTTTCCCGAATTAATCACTCAGTCACAAGAAAATGCTTAGTGGCCTCATGTGAAATGAACAAAATAAGCTAAGAAATCATCTGTTCTTGTCATATAGCATCCCTTTTGGCCTCTTGCATCTTAAAAGGCAGTCATTGTGTTAAAACTTCTTCACCTGGAGTGCACCATCCATGGGGGAATCATAATGGGAGAAGGTCCAAGAAGTCACTGAGGGGGTAACATTTGGAGAACAGATGGGTGCAAAGGAGCAAGGAGGCCACTGGCTGGCTCAGGTGTCAGGCCTTGGCTTCAGAGGTGCTGGCAATCAACTCGGACTCTCGTTTTGCTTGAGTCAATAAAGTAGAGAAGCAAAGATCAGAGTGCAAGGAAGGCAAACACAGAACCCTGGCAAGCCCCACAGATAACACCCAGGGATATAGAGGCTTCTCATAATCTCCTGATTTTAGATGAGTGTCTCACATCTGTTATCTCACTTTATCCTTTTAACACCCTGCTGGGATAAGGAGGGCAGGGTTCATTGTCCTCTTGTTTGACCCTAAGGACAGAATTGGACAATGGGTCTCAACTTCCTTCCCTCTGGTACATTGAGAAGGTATTTTCAGGCAATACCAGGAGATCGGTAATTCTAAAGAAATATCCCACTGTTTTTGTCTTAAATAGTTATTTACAACTTGGCAAAGTGTGTGGGGCCCGCATGCCCTTCTTTAGCAGTTGTGTGGCGCTAAAGCCGCGCTAAAATGCTGTGACTGCTTCCCTAGAGCACATTACCGCGGCTGGAGGGCACCGGTCCCTTGTTCTTCCTGCTCTTCTCTTTCCCCTTCTCAAGAATGGGCCAAAGTGTCGGAGTCCCGGACACCTGCCAGCTTTATTTAAAGGCCTCAAATAGGTCAGTCATGAGAATGGGAACATTCGAGGGTTTTATTTTCTTTGTTTCTGAATTGAGATAGAATTCACATATAACATTATAGTAGTTTCAGCTATAGAACATGATTCAATGTTTGTATATATTGCAAAATGATTAATAGACCTATTTAACGTCTGTCACCATACAGAGTTATAACTTTTTTGTTGTGGGGAGAACTTTTAAGATCTATTCTCTTAGTAACTTTCGAACACGATATTAGCTATAGTCACTATGCTGTACATTACATCCCCAGGACTTACTTATTTTATACCTGGAAGTTTGTGCCTTTTGACTCCCTTTATCCCTTTGCCCACCTTCTATCCCCTGCCTCTGGCAACCACCAATCTCTTCTCTACCTATAAGCTTGGCTTTATTTTTGTTTGTTTAGATTCCACATATAACTGAGATCATACAGTATTTGTTTTTCTCTGTCTGATTTATTTCACTTAACATAATCCCCTCAAGATCCATCCATGTTGTCCACAAACAGCAAGATTTCCTTTTTTATACATCTTCTTCATTCATTCATCCATCAGTGGACATTCAGGTGTTTTGAGTAATGCTTAATTCCCCCTGGTGGGGGGTTGTTGGTGCATAAGAATGGGAACATTTTGGGGAATGAAGTAGACTAAAAAAATGCAGACCATTTTAAAAACAATCTTAGACACCGTTAAAAAAATTTAAACATTTAGAAAGCATTTAACATGAGTGGGAATGTCACAGAATCCTATACTTGCTAAGTTTTTTGCATATTGATCAATTATCTGGCATGCAATTACGAGTAGCCAGCTGCCATGGGCAGGAGTTTGACAATTGTCCAAAATATATCAGTGAATAAGCTTGCCAGAATCTTGACTTCTAGCTTCAAAGTGAGCTGTCAATGTAAAAGACAGAAAAGGTCGCCAGGAAAATTCAAATAGACTCAACAGGTCCCTTTCCTCATCCTTTCCTCTCCTCTTCCAGCAGAGAAAACAGCTTTGAGGTCTGAAGAAGAAAGAACAGTTTTGAAGTGGAAGCAGGAGACTCAGGGGTGAGCCAGGCAGCCACTGGTGGAAGCTGCTTGAAGCTTGGGGACAGAGGAAAGTGTGACTGTCCAGGAGCGCAGCCTGGCAGGGGGCAGCCCCTTGGGGCACACGCTCTGGGCTGCGTGGCACAGGGGAAATGGCGGCAGGGCGCTTCATGCCAGAGAGGCCGCATCAGCGCGAAGTCCTCAGGAAATCGCCGCAAGCAGAGCCCAGAAATGGACTACAGGGGACAGAGGGCGAAAGGAAGAAGGGCCAGCCCCATGCAGGAGCATCAGGGTGAAACCAGAGGGCCCCTGGCAGGGCTGAGCGGAGTCTCAGCGCGGGGCCCTGCCGGATAATCTGAGCGGGAGTTAGGGGGTCCTGCAGACCAGCCAGTGGCCCCCACCGGTGGAGCACAGTTGTTTGCTTTTGCTAAATTCTAAAGCGAAGGCCAACAGTGAACCAGGAGCAAGCCGGACCAGGCAGTGGACTTGCCCTTCTCCCCTCCCGTAAGAGCTTGTGAGGTGCACACCGACCCCAGCCAGGCAGGGCAAGGAGACTCAAAAGAACAGCCGAATGCTGAAAGTACCAGTCCTCTAAACCTGAATGCCTGAGGAAATTGGCTTAAGACTAGTTTAAGATTTTGTTTTGTGCCATTTTGTGACAGGATAGGTACAGAAAGAAAAGCAGCATCTTAACAAACGTGTGTTTGAAAGTATGCAATTCATATCACTTAAAAAAAAACTAACATCTAAAGGCAGCCTCAAAAGTCATTTATCTTTATTAGAGGTGAATACTCAGAAATTGACATGCAGCCGACGGTAAGGATGTTCTTGGAAGAGAACTTGGTCACTGTCTTTTTCTCAAGTGGAAATGCCGTCTAGCCTGCAGACTTTGCCGTTGGAGCAGAGATCTGAGATGGCCCAGCCTGCAGCTGTCCAGCTTCTGGGTTGCACTGGCTTCGGATTGGCCCTTTAACCATGCTTTGGCTAGCCTCAGAGAGGCACACGTCTTCCCTTTCAGTAGTTCAAAAACACCTGACAAATGTGTAGCGTATACCTAGCACTTCACTTAGTGCTGGTGGACTGAAGGAGGATATTGCCTGGTCACAGCACCAGGGAGCAGCTGACCCACAGCCCATTGGGACAGTCGCTTCAGAACCATCCATTAAGAAGCAATACAATAGGAAACCCGTACTCAGGGGAGCCGGCAGTACAAGAGTGTGGGGGACTTTGGAAGGCTTGGTGGTGGGGGTAATGCCTGCAACACCACCTAGCATAGTGCTTTGTGCTTTTCCTGGATGGAAAAAGATGGGCCGAGAAAGAGGGACAGTGAGAGAAAGGGGAAGAGACTACCCACGCTCTATCTGCTTAGCAAAAACCTCAAAAAGCCCAACTGCAACTGAAGCAACTTTCATATGAAGGACCAGCGGAGACTCAGAAGGTGGTGAGGCAGAAAGATCAGTTTTTACCTGGTTTATAGAACATTTGCCCTTACCTCTAAATTGTATTTAAAAGCATAATTTAAAATCTGAAATGCCCATTTTTAATGTTTTCTTTCACTGACAATGGGATGTTATACTGCAGCCTGGCATCCACCCCTTCATTCCTAGCTGACTTATTTCATGGCCCATCTCTGTCACCTGAGTGGCGTGCCCCTTGCCTGTTGTTCAGATGGGGGTAATGCTTTTGTCATGCCATTCTGCGCCCAGCAAGATTTGGCAATAAGGCGACCAAGAGGTAACTTCCTCCAACCTCGGGGTCATAGGGAAACAAACACATCTGTCTTTTCCCTTCTCCCACATACTTCTCCACGCAGTCTACCTACTGTGTGCAAGATACTCTGCCCAGAATGCTGGGTGATGACAAGAGTTATCAAGTGTGGTCCGTGCCCTGAAGATAGTTATAAGTTGGGCAGACAGACAAGACACACACCCAGATAATAGGACTAATGTTCAAAGCTATAAGGATTTTGCGTGCAGATAAGGGTTTTCAACCACAGCACTGTGGATAGTCTGCGGTGGGGTGTGCTGTGTGTCGTGGAATGTGTAGGTACCATTACATGCCAGTAGCATTCTCCCAGTTTT
The DNA here is from genome assembly GCA_004026545.1 of Mormoops blainvillei. Taxonomy (NCBI): domain Eukaryota; kingdom Metazoa; phylum Chordata; class Mammalia; order Chiroptera; family Mormoopidae; genus Mormoops; species Mormoops blainvillei. Next base: position 68,907 of record PVJD01007642.1, on the reverse strand, counting down.
AACAGCAAAAATGTTTTTAGAAATTGCCAAATGTCCCTTGGTGGGGGGGGGGGGCGGCGAAATCATTCCCAGTTGAGAAGTGCTGCTGCAAACAGTAAGTACATCAGCTGTCAGAGGGGGACTACTAAGGGGTTTGCAATAGTTACAGGGGCGCTGGGTCTCGGTGATGACCCAAAGATGGGGCAGGTTTTGTTAGGCACAGTGGAACCGGGAGAATCTTTCCAGAGGAGGGTTCACCCAGTTGTGACCTGCCCACTTCCTCCATTTGTATAACTCAGTCTAGAGACATTAATTCAGGCCGAACTTCTTTTTATTTAATTCTTTTTATTTTGTTTACCCTCTTCCTCCTCTCTTCCTGCCTGCCTTGACTATTTACAGGGCTCCTTTTCTCTCACTGAACGGAGCTTGGGTGTGAGTCAATGCCTGGCCTTTCAAAACAGTAGAACAGCCTCCTTTGTGTCTGATTCCTCTCACAAGGACTCTGGTTTCATTTGGCATCTACCTGATGTTCCTGTGGAGAGCTGCAGATAACTCTCTGGCGATCTCTCTTCCTCCTCGCTCGACTTGGATGTGACCATGAAATTGCACAGAATATTTTGTTTGTCTTTCTTCAGTAGGTCCCTTTTGTTGTTACAGTTTGTTTCCTCCCGAAACCAGTGAAGGCACAGTTCTCATTTATCCCCAAGTTTGAAATGCATTTGAATCATATTTGGAAGTAAGAAAAAGAATGGTATCAGGCAGAGTTTTTAAGGCACAGACTGAAAGAACAAGATTGATACAGAGAAGACTCTATAAACATATAAATAAAAATGTTGGACATGGTATTAATTTCCCCTGAGCTTGTTTTGGAAATAGCTAAAGCAACAGGGCTATCCTCTGCAGATTACGTTTGAAAGGTACAGCGGCTGGAGAGGGGACGCGGGCAGGCCACAGTGCGAAGCTGTGTGGAGTGTGACTGGAAGAAGAGGTCCATTTCGAAGATTTTAAACACTACATAGGTCTCAAAACAGGTTTATTATATTAATTCATTGATCATCTTGCTGCTGAGCTTGCTCTGTCCTGTTCCTTTGAATGAAATTGTTTTGCTAACTGTAAATTCACTGATAGGCAACTGTATGGGCAGCTCATGCCTAGTCTTTCTTGGTGGTGTTTTGCTTCCCACACCGTGAAGGCTTTCAGCTGGTGCAGTAATGCACCTTGTGCTGACGTAGCCCAGGTGCTGGAAGAGCCTTAGTTTTTAGACATTGATGAACTTCATTGGACAATTTCTTGAAAGTCCAGTTCAGTGCCAGACTCTGAGTCCAGACCTCTCTGTTTTGGGCACGTCATTTACGGTTCTTCTATCCCTGCTGTCTCTAGAGAAGACTGATATTGTGATAAACAATCTCTCAAACCCGATATCAGGCAGGACTTCAGGCCTCTTTCCCAGGTCTAGCTTCATAGCTGGTTATGGCAGGTCGTAAACTGGCTGGATTTTCAGACTGCAGGTAACAGGTACACGTGCTATGACAGAAAAAGGAAAAAAAGTTAAATCGAGACAACTCAGGGAGGGGAGTGTGTAGGTGGTGGATGCTGTCTTGGTATGAATGTCACGTTCTCTTATGTGGGACATAAAAGGCAAGAGTGTATATATTTTCTTCACAGAGCTGTAGATCCAGAGCTTTAAGAGAACTTTAAAATTAACCAAGTTCATGTGTGTGGCTTAAGTAGGTTCATTGTTAATAAAACTAAAGCCAAACACCTGTTTGTGTCAGGTGTGCGCATGCGCGCGCGCGCATGCGTGTGTGTGTGTGTGTGTGTGTGTGTAAAATCTCATTTCTCCCTCACAATCTGGAGAGGTAAACACCATTACTGTCCCCTTTTACAGGTGAGGAAACTGAAGCACAGAGATATTAAGCAATTTGCCCAAATATCACAGCCAAAAGGTTTAGAATTGGACTTGAACATAGAAAGTCTGCTTCTGGAGTCCATGCTCATGAGCCCTACACTTTATTCCCTCTCATTTTCTGAAACCTTTCTTATACCAGTGTTTCTTTTCAACAAGGGCATGAGTACGGATTGAGCTTCTGCTGTATGCACTGCACAGACGGTATGTAACATCATCACAATATGTGTTATTCTGTATTATGCCCATTCTACAAATGTGGAAACTTACTCAAGCTCACACAGATATCAAAAGTCAAAACTAGGATGAAAATTCCAGATTCTGTCTCCCAGACATGTACCGCCTCCTCAGCACGCACACTCCCACAAACACACCAGCTGCATTTCTAAAAGTATGAATCGTGCTCCTACTATGTGTTTTGTACTGTGTGAACGCTGAGGAATAGAAGTGCTGGTCAGTTTGCCCTTGAAATTAAATCATCACTGTGCAGGTAATATACAAATAGAGATATGAGACAATTAGCAAAACATGTGAAGTTCTATTGGAGTAAAATGCCAGTTGCTAAAATATTGAAAAAAATACCCCCGGGAAAGCTTACAGAAGGAAGAGTTTTACAAAGGTGATAATTATAGGAACTGTACTCCTGGATAGTCCCAGTTTTGAAACATTTGGACTAGTTGTGCTAATTTACTTGTCAGACCTCATGTCACAATTATCAGTCCATAAAATATGCTTCTGTGATTACTGCATACAGGCTTATGGAGGTAGACGGCTTTGAACCTGAGGAGAGGCAGCTGGGAAGTGGGTGAGTAGGCTGAGATGGGTGCGTGACAGCTGTGCACTGCATCCACAAAGACAAGGATCATGGTATCCTACTTGCTGGATAGTCAGTAGAGGGAGTGGATCAGAATGGCATGTCTGGGTTATTATTTACAGCATTTGTAGGTTTATTTTTCCTCTATGGGTGATTCTCAGTATCACACCACTTTCCACTTAGTCCTTGAATTGGCCAGGAACAATGGTCCTGCCTGCTCCAGGATCACATAAATAAATGGCATTGAAATAGGCCTTTGTTCCTGTATATACCTAGCCTTTTAAGTGTTGAATTGGCACCGTTGCCTCCTCCATCTTTTTCTAGCTTTGTTAATCTTATTTGCCGCTCCTGCAAAGAGCAATATATTCAAGTACAATCATTAATTGAATATGATTCAATCTGGTCCCATCTTTAATAAGAAACCAAAGAATGAAATTCTATTAGGCTCACCTTTTCCATTTCAAAAGATCAAGCCCTCCCCTTTCACAGTTAAAATTATGAAAGATTATCTTCTTAGTAGAAGGTTACAGGAAAATTTGGATTCCTGTCAAATATTTAGTGTAATATCCCAGGATCGGGATTAATATAGCCTTTCAGCAGCTTGCTCTGAATGTCTGTCGATGCAATCTCTCTGTTGGTAGCTTTTGAATAAAAGGCATTCTATACCCTTGCATGACTCAAAGTACTCAACAAAAATGGTAACAAGATGAAACAGTTTTAGGACAAGTTATCGTGCCCGCTGGTCATGAAAATGCAGGCACCTCAATCTCACTTTCATAGCTTCATGTTGGTCTTCCAACTTCTTAGAGAAAATTGAAATTATTGAAGCCAGATTTTAAGTCTATATGGATATTTTGGGATTGATCTAAAATTACAAACAGCAGCAGAAGTAAAAAAACAAAATAGAGTAGAATAAAATATGACCTAATCATCTTTGTTTCATGTAATTATTTCAAATACCCTAGAGAATATTATTAACAATTACTATTATTACTATAAGTGTTAAGATTTATTGCATCTATCTTAAGTTTCAGACACTTTAAGTGCTTTATTTTCTCAAATCTGTGTCTGACTCCAGAGGCATTGGCTGTAACCCCTGGACCGTAATCCCCATATTACGCAGCTTTTTCAACCCTTGTTGATGGATCTGTTTTGCCAAGAATGAAATATCTCCTATTATACTTCATGCAAAGTTATCTACAGATCTGTTGGGAATTAGAGTTATGTGTAAATAAGTGGGATTATTTTGTCCTCTCAAGCTTTATTTTGCAGTCTGATGGTATGATGTGTTACAAGTATAATCATAAAAGCATGTATTTTTGCAAAGCTTTCCATGTCGTTTCAATGAGTTCTGCCTCAAAGCACTGTTCAAACAGAAACCCTAGTGTCCCATGGTAGCCCTGCTAAAAAGGTAAATATTTGTAATAGGCATACTGAAGTCATATTCCCAACATTGGCAAAAGCATTCATTTCTTTTAATGCCATGCTGCCAGCAGCTGGCACCCACCAACACCTGTGGCTCACACCGAAATTCGAGTCTTGGGTCGGTGTTTTCTTTTCCACTAATGGGTTCTAGTGAACAAGCAAGGTGTGGACTTCAGTCTCTGCATTGCAGAATAAAGAAACAACACTGGCTCCTTTAGCAACTCAAGTTACAATGATCCCGAGGGAGAAGTGGCTTGGAATCTCTGCAGTCGCAGCATTCTAGACTAGTGCATTCACAAAGTATTTTTAAATGCAGGCAAATCCCTTCTTCAAATGAAATATTATTGGTAAGTCCAGCAAGTAAAATAGATAAAATAATGAAGACTAATATTTATTCAGGTCTTTCTCTGTGACAGGCACCATGCTAAAGTCCCTACATAATTTTCCTCATTTAATTCTCAAAAAGACTATTTGAGGTAGGCAGATTAACGTTCTCCATTATAAAACTGGCTTCAAGAGTTTAAATAACTTCCCAGGGTCATGTGTCCTTCTTATGGAGAAACACAGTTCAAATACAGGCAGGTGGTCGCACATCAGAGCCTGAATTCTCGTCCGTGAAAATCAGACCTGCCCTCGTGAGAGCGGACATGTGCTGAGATTGTCCCCAGAAATTACTTATACTTTGGTCCTCCCCCACCCGATAGCATGTGGAACTTCTCCAACATCCCTAGGACCCCAGAGGACACACAGAAGTACAAAAAGTGATATTAAACTGAGAGAGGACTTTATTCTCTGAAATCACATTTTAAAGGGGTGGATAGGTGCCTAATTGTTTCTTTGTTTAGTTTTTAAAAATTAATCAGAGCTTTTTTTCTTTACCAGCTTAATTGAGATGTAAATTGTATATAAATTGTATATATTTATGGTATACAATTTGATGTCTTGTAAAAGATTTCCACAATCAAGCTAATTAACTTATCCATCGCCTCATATAGCTATCATTTTTGTGTTTATAGTAAGAACATATAAGCTCTACTTTCTTAGTAAATTTCAAATATACAATATGTATTATCTTCTGTAGTCATCATGCTACTCATCAGACGTCTAGCACTTATTCATAATGCATAGCTGAATTTTTTTTACCCTTTGACCAACATCTCTCCATTTCCTCTAACCCCAGTCCCTGGCCACCACCATTCTACTCTCTGTTGCTGTGAGTTTGATTTTTTTTTAGATTTCACTTATAAGTGAGATCATGTAGTTAGTATTTGTTTTTCTGTGTCTGGCTTATTTCACTTAGCATAATGTCCTCCAGTATCACCCACGTTGTCACAAAGAACAGGATTTCCTTCTTTGTAAAGGCGGAATAGCATTCCATTGTGTGTATATATAGCACATTTTCTTTATTCATCCATTAGGGGCACTTAGGTCGATTTCGTATCTTGGCTATTGTGAATAACGCTTCAGTGATCATGGGAGTGCAGATAATCTCTTTGAGTTACAATTTTGTTTAATTTTTAAAATAGAACTTCTTAAATGTTGCTTCTAAAGATAAGATAGTTTACCAGTTACATACTTCATTCCTTCCTTTATTTTTTGAGCATATAAATGTGTACCAAGTTTTAAGAACTGTATTAGTCATTGAGGTTACAATAAAAAATAGGACTCTTTTTGGTCTCATCATCTCCCAGGTAAGGTGACCACCAATTTATCATCCATGTTAGGACATCCTTGGAAATAAGGTGGGGGGCACAATTAATAATTAAAAGGGGACAGTAGGCCTAAGCCATGAGTGTCGTGAGAAAACCAGCTCATAGAGGAGTGAGAGGTCCTTATACTTTTGATGTCTTATAAATACATTATAGAGATAGGCACAGGCTGTACCGTGCACGAAGAAGTGGTGCCAAAGCAAGTTAGGACAGAACAGATTTCTTAGAAAGTGATGCTGATGCTGAGTCTTTAAGGATGAGTAGACGTTAACCAGGTGAAGAGTTGGCGTGGGCCTGTGGGGCAAAGAAGAGGGCACGAACACAGGCATGAAATAGCCGGGTGCAGGTGGGGAGCTAGCAGCGGCTAGAGCGAAAGGTGTGAGGCCGAGGGTGTCACGACATGCAGAAAGGCAGGAAAAGTTAAGGAAATTTGGGTTTCATTTTCTAGATGACGGGCAGTCACCGAAGGAGTTTAAGCAGAATGGACAGATGAACATTTTAGGAAGCACAGCCCGGTGCTTCGTCAGGTGTGGCCACAGGGTGCTGAAACCAGAGCCAGAGAGGTGAGCGAGAAGAGTGATTCTCAGGTCTCATCCTTGCACAAAAGCAACTTGGAGAATTTTAACAATACCAGTGCCTGGGTCCCGCCCCAAGCTGAATGAAATCACATTTCTGAGAGTGGACCCAGGCACCGGTTATCTTCTCAATTCTCCATGTGGCTCTAATGTACCACATTAGAGGCAGAACTTACAGGCCCTGAGCTAGAAGAATATTGGCTGAAAACAGAAAAGAGAGAGGATGATTTTGGACTATACAGTGGTAGTTAGGGTGCAGGGGATGGATTTGAACAAAACTGGAAGGTAAATATACCTATAGTAAGACTTGGAGGAGGGAAGAGGAGTGGAGGTGAGCTGTTGAGGATGGCTCCCTGCTGGGAGTCTGGGTAGTTTATAGTGCCTCACCTAAAGTAACAAGTCCCCGAAGAGTAGCTGTTTTGCATGGGAATAAAAAGAGTTAGATTTTGGTAATATAGAATGTGAGGCATCGCAAAGGCAGCCAAGGAATGCATGCTGAGTCACAAGAGCAGGGGGCCAATGCGGAACCTCCGAATTTAAGTAGCAGGTGAGAGAAGATGACACCTTGAAGGAGGCAGAAAAAGAACACAGATGACAAAGGGATGACTCCACCCTTCGCTGTCCAGTATGGCAGCCACTAGCTACTTGCTGATATTTAAAATACAATTCATTCTTTGGCAGATTTGGTTAATGGGAAAGGCCCTGCTTATTTCCCCTAAAATCTCTGTGGGCCAGTGTCTTCTCTAACTGTATTGTATTTGCTCATTTAATCCTTCGCTCATTCTCTCACTAGGACACTTACCTACCCTCTTACCCATTTCCGCCCGAGGAGGAATCTGGCGATGCCACACGCAGAGTATGGTGAGCACCGCAGAAACTAGCCCTGCTCCAGCTCGGCAAAGCCGGCCTGTCTCCATTTCAATGACTGGAGCTGTGTCTAGTCATCTTTTATCTTGTGGTATCTACAGAAATAATAATAACAACAACACATTGCTCTCTTTTACTCCAGAAATGAGAATTGCATTTTAGTGGTGAGTGACATGACTACTAAATACATGGATTAAAAAAAATTAAATAACTCTGGGATTTTCCAGGATAAGATGTGGTTATAGATATTGTGTTTCTCTTTTTTTTTTTTTCCCAGATGTCTCGGAGATTAAATAGGTCTAATCAGTTCTTGAGCATTTTTATTAGTAAATCTGTGTCATTTGAAAATCCTCCTCTGAAACTTTCCCACCCACTCTTCAACCCCCACTTGAATAAAAATGTAATATGGGGTGACCTCAGAATCTCCACTTCATCTTGACCCATCCCGGTTGGTGTCATAGTCATGGCTCTATCAGCGCAGCACAGAAGGACAGGTCGGGGCTATGCCAAGAAAATAGTACTTGCATTCATTCAGAGTCATTTGGATTGGCGTTAAGACTCTTACTTGTCTTTTATCTAATACTGTTTGTTGCTCTCATGATTCTCTCTGGGGATACATACAGGTACACATACACTGCATCCTGGAATTGACTCTGAAAGTTGCCTCTCAGTTCTGTGTTAATTAAATTGTCATGCTTTGGAGATACAAGGAAATGTTGTCGTTGAAAGAAATCCTAGAAGAAACTCCTTTAGAGTCAACCATCTATTCAACAATGGTTTACTGATCACCTAACTATGGGCTGAAGTAATTCTGGGTGCTGGATAATACAGTTACATAAATTATATTTTGGGGATGTTCATATTCTCATATGGGAAAATAAATGATGCTATATGCCTGGCACTGTTGTAGAACGTTTTTAGGTATTTAACTCACTTCATCTTCACACGGACACTATGAGGTAGGTGCTGTCATTATCAACCCCATTTTGCAGATGAGGAAACTGAGGAATATAGGATTGAAGGATACATCCCACATCCTACACTCAATAAAGGCAGATCCGGGATTCAACTGATGCTATCTAACTTCAGCCTGTGTTCTTAACCACTGTGCTTACTTCCTTTCCCTCATTCAGCTGTGATCTCCTCTGGGAGACAAAAAGAAAACTCCGCTTGAAATTAATGTATTTATAGAATGTGGTTTATTGGTTTACCTGTGGTTGATATTTAATTCTTTATATCTCAATGATTCTTGGAAAGGAATATTTTTAAGATAAATATGCCTTCTCTTTCTATCAAGCAGAGCCCAGCCAAACAGAAATGAAGGATGAGGTAAACATTCAGTTCACTGTGCACACCTTGGGTTATCTTTGAGAATGTTTGACCTCTTAAGTCTATAAAAATATTTTATAGGTATTCTTGGAATCTTTCATTCCAAATGTTTAAGCCATCAGTATCTAGAACAACGAGAGAATGCTTTGTTTTAAAGTCACATAAATATTTACACAATAACACTAACTTTGCTGAGCTACACAAACCGTATTCTAACTTGGGCCCCATTGGGAGTGTCCCGGGTTGCCTGCACTTCCACAAACGTCTCTGCTGCCCCAACCAACCCCAGTAGACCTGAGGAACATAAAGAAGTTAGATACACTAGTAGCCCCAAAGCATTTACAGAGCAATGTTATTAAGACCTGGGTTTCTGGGATACTTTTATTTTATCACTCAGCTATTATCTTGAACCTGCCATTCACTTGAAGGTTTTTGTTGGTCCAAATTCAATTTCCTACCTTCTGGGCTGTGAGTGTGGTGTTGAGCCCCTCTCCACCCAGACAGATAACAGGATTTGGTGACAGCTTTCAATTGTATTACTACTGAAACTTTTGTAAGTATAGGATTTCTTTGTGTAGGCTGAGCCTTGACTGTGTCTTATTTAGGCTGTTAGTTATGACCCTACAACTGACCTGACTCTGCAAAATAACTCACTAATTTTATCAGAGTGAAAACCTCTAAAGGTGTTCATCAACACACATATAAATAAGCTAGATGACCATCTGGGAGCTCCTGGTCTAACATATAACATGGAAAAATATTCCTTGGCCAGTAGAAGTACAGATATGCCCTGCTATTTGAAAATAGAGCATTTCTGTGAAACCTTCTCTAAGACAAAATGGCATAAAGCAGAGAAACAGTTGCCATTAATTTATACGTTTTTATTTTGTTCACTGTGATTGAAATGGTTACATCCAGTTTTACACTAAGCGTAACACCCTTATGAGCTCTTAGGTGTTTCTGACCCCTTAGGGCACATCTTGCTAACAGATGCATGAAGTAAATTGAGATAGAGCCCAGATGCTCACAGACACAGTGCAAATACGGTGCTCATTCTTGCTGAGATTCTGAGTGTGGGTCCTGGGGAAGGAGCTTGGTGGGGCCCCTCGCCGCTGGGGTGTGTGCACTGCACTATAGCGGACCGTGCAAAACAAATACTGAGTGCTGTTTTCTCTTTTCATCTTTTTCTGTAAAAGCAAAAGTCTTCTTTGGATTTTTTTCAGTTATCAGAAACTGATATGATGCACGTCTTTCATAAAAGCAAAGTAGCATAACATGAACTTTAGAAAGGCAGGGGAATACTTGTGTCACCTAAGCTCTAGCGCTCACAGCTCCTGTTAACACTATTGAGAAAGTATATCCTAAGTAAAAGGAATCAAAGTGGCAGAGAAGTCATGGTGCTTAAAGTTTCTTTAAGCGTCTGAGAAAGGGTGGTGGCCATGGCTGCTTACTCCTTGATAGATCCACAAAACAGAAAATACAACTAGTTAAATAAACAGGAAAATACTTAATTTGCCAAATTAATGACATTTAAATTACAACAGAATATTGGATAGCACTCCAGTTTTCCCTTAAGTTATCCACTCTTTAAAAAAATTTTAACAGCTGATCTGCATGGACAAGTGGTAAAACATATTCTTCCATATTTTACTTTGTGATATTATGCATCTGTGGGGAATTTGGAGCTATAATTTAATATTCTCATTCTTTAACCCATTAATTCTCCTTTTGGGAACTCAAAATATGGAGAAGTAATGTGAATAAAGGCATTCATAACAACAATGTTTACAATTCTATACTATTAGAAATGACTAGAAGGGACTTGAATACCTAGCAATGTAGAAATGGTTATAGAAATTATAATATCCCCATTTTACAGATGCATAAAGTGGAGAGACTTTTGTTGTATGATCTATTTAACATAAACATTTATTGTCTTCTATGGGCCAGGCACTCTTTCAGGTTCTGAGACTACACTGATGAGCAAAATAATTACCATTTGCTACTGAGGCCATGAAGCTTATAGTCAGGGGAGTTAGATACTAATGAAATTAACACGCCGCCTTCCTGGCCAGGTTTTTACGGGGCCAGTGTGCTTGGTTAAACATTTGCCTTAAACCTGCTACCTGATAGACTTGTATATGGAACTGACTCACTGTACAGGGTAGAAAACCTTGATGATGTGTCTGTCTGTGGCTCAATAGCAGCAGTAAGCAATGGGAACATTAGAACCCATGTAGGAAGGGGGGCGTGGAACTCTCAGAGCACTCAAGTGTTCAGTGTTATCAGGAGATCTGCAATCCTGTGTTTTAAAGCTGAGCTGAGTCTTCCGTTGACCTAACTGTTTAAGGTAACAGCATTTCTGCTGGTCTTGTGTATGTGTGTGTGTGTGTGTGTTTTTTTTTAATCCTGTGTGCTAGAAACAGAATATGAATAATGAATGAGTAATTTTTATTGTAACCCATGAAACTATAATGATGCTAAGCTTGTTGCATGATACAGATAATGTGGTAGTATTAGTCCTGCAATTTGACTGTAAACTGTGATGTTCCCTCTTTAAAAGTTAATGAGCTCTTGCTGTGACAAAGGGCAGCATTATGCACTTAAAGAAAATTCACTTTTCGCCCTAATTTGCACCTACTGAAGCAAAGCTTAGGGAATGATGCAATGATAGATTTCATGATTTGGGGATTTGTTTGGCAAATGTCTGAACTGTGTTTCAGAGGATAAAACATTTTCATTTCTTCTAAACAGAAGCCCTTCTCATATGGATGATTTTATAAAATTATGAATCACTAACAACCTTTGGGTTCTTGGGTTGTGTATTTTTTTAATTTTTATTTTCACGTAAATGGATTTGATTCTTCTCATTTGCATTGCCTGTTTCTTGTAGCGATGAAGGAAATTGGCATTTTCCCCTCACTTTCTTCTTTCTTAGTATCACCTTCCCCCCTCTCCTCATCATTTGATATCACTGTCCTGAAGAAGCACTTGCTTCTGAGGTTTAGGTGTCATTGCTATTTATATAAAATAAAATAATTCTCTCAGATATACACAAATTATAAACCTTGGTCTGCTGTCAGAAAGCCCACTCACTGACCAGGTCCCTGGTTCTCCACGCCAGAGAGCTCAACTGATCTTTTCAGTTGCAGCTTCAGGACGTTCTCTCCCAGAATGAGTCAGTGAGACAAAAAGGCCACATCGAGAAGCAGCCTTGATAAAACGCAAGGTGGTTTGACTTGTGTTTTATCTTAACCACCAGACCGTTCCTTCTGTAGCTCAGGAGAGGACCCCTTTACCCCCACCTACTTGGAATGTTCTATAATCTTTGTGCTCTCCCCACAGTTCATGGAGTTCCATATTTTCCTTACCCCTTCCAAGTCTAGTTGGATTACAGAGTTAAGTTTATGATGAAATAAAAACTAAACAACAAAAAGAAGCAGCTTTGAGGGCTTGAAAGCTGTGTACCTCGGAAATGGGAATGGGTCTCTACCTCCTCTTTTGGTTCTGAAAGGCAGGGATGAGGAGCAGGTGGGTGGAAATGTCACATCAACATTCAGTGATCAATTCTGTGCTGGAAGTAGGTGACTCATGTGGATACAAATGGAAACCGCCAATTTAAACATAGGAAGCATGAGAGTGGGACTGACCAACTTGGCAAAAAAAAAACCAGGTTCTGTTGATATTTACCTTCTGGGAAATTATTTCAATATCGTGAGGTTCTCCCAAATGCAGTACTAGCTTCATATGTGTTTTGGCAGCGGCACTTGGGCATCAAGGCGGAACAATTACCACTCTCCCTCAAAAGAAAGAGAGAGAGAAGAATTTTGGCATTTTTATCTTAATTTTCTGTTACTGTGTGGTATAAATAAGCACTGTCGTTTCTTATGTTTATCTTATTTTCAGTTTCCTTAATATAGTCTGTGATTTTTGAAAAGAGTTTGTTATGCTTCTTGAATGTTCTAAATATACATGATTCCGTGTGTAGTTATTGTTTTTATACATTATTTTCTAATATTTGTATCATGTATTTCATTTTCACATCTTATTACATCTGCTAATTACTGTAAAAAAGGTTGAAATGCAGAGCAGTGATAGAGAACATCATTAATTATTTATGATTTTAATATGAATGTTTTATATGGTTTCTGGTAAATACTTTCATGCTTAGAAAGCTTCCATTGATGCTTATTTTACGTAAAGTCCAGAGTTCTTACAAAATCATAGTAAATTATTTTTAGCACCTAATGTAATCACATATTTTTCTTTAATTTGGTAATATAAACTAAAGTTTAATGTTGATTCATCCTTACATAACGAAAATAAATAACTTGATTATAGTTTATTCTGAGACTGAATAAGATGTGCTAACATTCTATTTAAAATGCATTTAATTTTATAAATAAATTAGGGTTTCTTTTTCTATGCTAGGTTTATCAGACTTTAGTATTAGGATACGCTGGCTTAGTAAAGTTAATTGTAAAACTTTTCACTTTTTTCCTCTTCTCTGGAGCAATTTGAATTATATAAGAATTCCCTATTAATTAAAATTTAGAAAAATTCAGCTGTAATACAATATTTACTTATTTTAAAACAATAGATCTGTAGCAGTGGTGTTTATTTTGTTTTCTTCACTCTTATACTTCTTGTATTACTTCTAGTCATTGGTGTTTTGCTCGAAAAGTATTCTGTTCCTAATGCAATGTCAGTGAGTTGCTCATCATTTTTTCATTTTTCATATTATTTTCCTACTCATCCATGTTTTATTTTAGTTTTTGTGTTGTGTGCTTTTATCTTTTTTCTTAATCAGGATGCTAGAGGCTGCGTATTTTATGCCTTCTTAAATGATCGGCGTTCTGTTTAGTTCAGTCCCTGTTCACTTGCTTGCCTTTTTGCTTTGCCATTGCCACTCCATCTGGAACACCTTCCCTGAGATTTTCATGGGCTCTCTCTTCCTCATTATGAGAATCTCAGCCCAGTGCCTCAGGGAGAGCTTTGCTGATCACCTTTCCTGACACCCTCCCATCCCTGGATAGCCTATCGCATCACTGCACTTTATGTTCTTTATACTTAGTCTCACTATCTGAAATCATCCACTTAGTTTTTATTTTTAATTTCAAATGGACTTCATTTGCTAGAACAGTTTTAGATATACAGGAAAAATGAGAAGATAGTACAGAGTTCCCATATTCTCCACATCCAACTTCCTCTGTGATAACATCTTAACATAGTGTGATACCCTGGTCATAATTCATTATACATTAGTATTCATTAAAGATCATACTGTTTAAATCTCTTAGTTTTACCTAATTAATGTTCTTTCTCTCTTCCAAGATCACATCCAGAATGCCACATTTACATTTAGCTTTTATGTCTCTTCAAAAGGTCCTTCTTGACCACCACGGTTTTTCAATCTTTCCTTATTTTTGATGACAATTTTGAAGAGTATTGGTCAGGTAATTTCTGAGATGCCCCTGTATTGACACTTGTTTGATTTTTTTCCCCTCATGATTGCACTGGGGTTGTGGGTGTTTGGGAGGAAGACCACAGAGGTAAAAAGTGCCATTTTTATTACAGGATAACAAGGATATGTCCCTGTTGAGGCTGATCTTGATCACTTGGCTGTGGTACTGTTAGTTTTCTCCACAGGGAAGTTACTGTTTTCCCCTCTCTTTTCATATTGTACTCATATTTAAAGAGCAGGGAGTTTTGCTCTTCCTCCTCCTTAAGGGTGGGATATCTTATCCATTAATTTTTTATTCATCAATTATCGGTTATCATTCACTGCTATATTCACCAAATATAGAAGAATAGCAAAAAATCAACAACAAAATACAACTGGTTACTGTTCAATAAATGGTTATTGAATCAATTAATGTATAAATTGATTACAAACCAATTTATTTTGGTTTTTTATGTCCTCTTTTTTTAAGTTTAGTTTTCTTAAGTTCTTTCTCAGGTTGAATATTTAATTCATTTAATTTACTCTTTTAAAAATAAAAATATTAAGGCCATGTATTTTCTTCTGAGTTACGCTGCATCCTAGGTTTGATATGAAATATTCTCAATTGTACTTATTCTAAATAACTGGTGCATTGTATTTTAGTACATTTCTGATTTTTGGTTCAGTTAGAAGACTATTTTTTAACATAAATGCATTTAGATTTTTGTGGGATTTTATTTGTCCTTTCTTCATTCACTTTAAGGAATTTTAGTGTTTTCTATGTGGTCACATAATCATTTTCTGTAAATTTACATCCTATGATCTTAAAAGAAGACTAATGTATTTTCTGTTCATAGCATATGAATTATCTGCTTATACACGCACAAATGGAAACTGCTTGCGGTCTCCTCCTGGCTCCCCATTGGAAATATGTTGAATTTTAGGTACAAACTGGTATTTGCCATTGCAGTATGCACCTCCTATTTCAGGAGAGAAAGCTCTTTAAGCTTTGCATTACTGGGATTCACTATATATTATTGTCAGCTATTTAGATTTTACTTTAACTTTGCTTTACTTTTTTTTGCCTTCTTTTTCCTTTTTTCCACAAATTATTAGTTTCTACTACTCTCTAGTCCTGAAATGCTCTCTTCTATAAAACCCCTTTCCCCCTTATTATCTGATACAGTCTCGATGCTGACAGTTTTCTACATTATTTTACAAGGAGGAATCAAATACATAGTTTTGTAACTGCTGCGCCCCAGAATAGTGTATCCAAACTTCATCTCCACATAGGCCTTTATTAGACCGCCACCCCCCACCCCAAACCTCTCAGTCTAAAGAAACTTGCTCTCCTGCCCACTGATATTTCAGTTATAACCCTAAAATTCTGGAGTCATCCCAGGTGTGAGCCCCTACTCAGGGACGGGCTAGGGATGTAGGACGGTAACTGACCCTGTGCACGGAGGGCATCCCTGTGCTCCCACTCTGATGCTGCCCTTCGAAGTAGATCCTGGCATCCTACAGGCTTCCTTGCAGGAAAACCTTTGAAACATTGACCTTATTGACGAAGAAGTAAAAAATTCACAAGGCCTAGAAAGCAGAAATTACAATGCCTTTGATTTTTCTTGGTCGGAATGCTTTGAACTGCAGGAACATTTTTATTTGTATGACTCTATCAACCATTTTTATAGAGGTTTATTCCTTTTTACCCCAGGCTTAAGCAAATTCTAAAACAGGCCTTATCAAACTGTCACATGCGTAGCACCAACAGAGATTTTATAGAAGCGAAGGTTCTGATTCAGGAGGTCTGTGGCGGGTCAGGTTCGAACATTTCTAACACACCCCTATGCCTAGTCCTTTGGTCCACACTTTGAGTAGCAAGTTTATAAAGTCCTAGATTATTTTTAAATTTTGCTTTTGGATTTAGTTTTTGAATCCCTCTAAAAAACAATCTCTATAATCGATGGACACATTTTATATTTTACAACAAAGTTTTCATCCATCTTGAAACCCGTATTATTTAATAGGCCTAGCTACAAAAGATATTTGTTTAAAAAAATCAACCGAATTCTTAAGAATTATGAATTTGTTGTCCTAGACAAGTGCAAAATAATTTATCTTATAATATGAAGTCCTTTCTCAAGATGTTCTAACATGACTGAGTAATATAGGCAAGGTGCCTGACCAACCCATGGTCTGCCCAGGACTGTCCTGGGTTTAGCACGGGAAGTCATAGTTCTTAGGACATCCTCAGGCTTAGGCAAACTGGGACAGTTAGGATGACTCTTCTGTGACCTTGTACACAGCCTTTGCTCCCAAAGTGACTGTTTTCAAAGGCACAGTGCTCCCTGACACACATAAGTGTACCTTACACAACTGATCACTTTTCCATAATTACTCTTCATATCTGGTAGGAAGGACATGCTCAGACCCTCATCACAGGAGAGAAGTGCCTTGACCAGGGTCACGTACCATAGACTGAGGTTTCCGTTTCATTATACACTTTCTTCGTGATGAGTAGTACAAAGTGCCACCTGCTTTCTAAAACTGAGTATTTGTTAACTTGGCTTTTGTGCAATTAGTTTTACTTTTGAACTTCTCTTTAAGAGGACTTGTTTTTAAAAAAAGACCACTTCTATTTTGAAAAGCTAGGTATACAATAGATAAAACAGGACATATTTTAAATATCCTTTGTTTTGAAAACCAAAGTCCTTTATAAAGGAGTTTACATCTGGAAATGCTAGTCATGTTTGCTTGTTATTTTCCATGGAAGTTAGTTATCTTACCATTCAGAGTATTAATGATATTATTTGAAAAAATATACCTCAAATTTGCTAAAATTTACTAACATTACTTTTAAAAACAAATGAAGGTCATATAACATCTCTTCCTTCTAGCAGGATTGCAAGATAAATGACACAAATCCATTCTAATTGAATCCAGAAATCCCTGGGCATTTAGCAATTAGTACTAACAATTGTTCCATTAATAATGTATAATATTCCTAATGCCAGATGTGTTATGTGTTATTAAGCAAATGGTTCTGAAAAGTCTGGGTTTAAAAAAAGGCCAGGCTTGAGTGTGGTAAAACTTTGAGTTCAGTTTTGTGATGACTAAACATGCAATGTGGATTTATTAAAGACTGCGATCGACTGGGGCTTCCAGGATGTGCAGCAGGGGTCTGGAGCTGTGTTCTGCTTATAACCCCTGACTGACTGGAAAAACATCTTCTGCCACAGTCAAGCAGCAGGCAACAGACGTGGGTCATCAGTTTCCACTGGAATGGTGGCAGTGTTAGTATTTGTCAAAACCCTAAATACCTTACAGTAAAATGTTGCAATAGACTGTAAGCTTTCACCTTGGAAACACTGGGGGGGTGTCCATGTGGCACTGGAAAATTGCCCGAGAGACTGACTAATAGAGCTGCTTCCACGCGGAGATGCTCTGGAGCTTGGAACGTATCCCAGATTAGATGTACCGAGATCCCTAGGCTGTGTTTTGCAATTCAGATAATCCCGCACTTTCCACTGAAGCCTCTTAGGTGCCCCTATGGTGGGGCTCTTTGAATGTTCACACATAAATAGGGGACTTTGTTCTCTGGAGCATGAAGCTAAAGTAAGTTTTGGTAGACAAGGGATTGCGTGGGCATATTTGAGAGCTATGCTTTGAAAAACTCCTGAAGTGAGTAGCTTTTGAGGTTTCTGATCACAGATGGAGTTAAAGACTGCAGTTTAGTATTACCCAGGGGCTCTACAAGTCTGTTTATATTACTTAAAAGAGCCATCAGCTGTTCACTAAGTGTCAGGAAATTTTGTGATGATAAAGTCATGGAAAGATCAGAAGGGAATAGAGCAGATCCCTGATTACCTGTGGCCAAGCCATTTTGCCCCAGATTAATTCTTTTGACCAGGGAGGAATGTTACTCTGTTACCTGAATTCTCCTTTTTCTGGTCTTGAAAATTTTCTGGTCTTTAAAGACAGGTAACAGTCTTTACTCACTAGGTTTATCTGCTGTTTCAGAGATCTGAGGACTCACCCATGCTTGTAATACCAGGAATTACAAGCTCTAGTCAGCAGTCCCTCTTGAGAAAACTGTGTTAAAATATTCTGTCTAAGAAACAGCCAATGATACAAGTCATCAAGCGAAAAAAAAAAGAAAAATGAGAGCCCTGGCCTGGTGGCTCAGTTGGTTGGAGCATTGACACATGCATCAGAATGTTGTGGGTTCAATCCCCAGTGGGGGCACGTATGGGGGCAACTGACCAATGTCTCTCTCTCTCTCTCATCAATTAAGAAACAAAAATACAAAACAGATCCTTGGGTTAGGACTTTTAAAAAAGAGGGAGAGAAATGGCTGTCCCCTTTGGTTTAATATTCTGTACTTTGCCTGTGACCCTTGATGTAAGCAATCCTCTTATTCCGTAGAATGTAGAGCTCCCTGTGTTGAATCTAAGGCTCTTTGAGGACAGAGTCCATGTATTCATCCTTCTTGTGTCTTCCCAGATCTAGTTTGGCCCATTGGAGATGACTGTCATTATCTTTGGGAATTCTCTGGTCCCATTCACTCCATCTCTTGACCGCCAGCCTTGTATGGAAGACTTCCCCGTATGGTGGCTATGCTCTAGCATCATAGCTCATACCACAGTGTCTGTTTCCCCAACGAGACCCAGGGGATCAGGTTTTTCATTTCTGTACCCCCAGTGCCAAATGCAGTACACATTCAACACATATTGAAAGAAATGAATGAATGGAAGCCACTCGATAAAGGTTAGTTGAGTTGAATTGAATAGAGCAGGCACACCCTCTAGCTATCGATGGGGTGGGATTTAGTGCAGGTGATGTAATGTAACTTGACAGGGTAGTTAAATATTGACAGGCAGGAGGAAGCATACAGGCACTGTTCAGAAAGAGGAAAGGGAGGTCTGACTGTGGCTGTCAGATCAGAGAGCTGAGGCTGTAACGGACCAACCTGAGTGGCTGCAGTTGTCCTGATGACCCAGCAAGGTCAGTCACTGGTCCCCTTGGCTTCTGCTTCAGTAGAGGTGAGGACTGGAGCCTGGCTGGGAAGATAATGGATTGTGATGTGAGTAAATGCAGACTCTGAGCCTGTGGCTTTGAGATGCCTGGCATCCCAGACGCTCTCTGCTGGCTGCCCATTTATATATAGCTTGGGCTGATCCTCATTTAAGACAAGGAGCATGAGATCTATTTGAATCTGTCTCCTTTCTCTCCACCTTACTACACTCCCAAATGATTTGTACTTTAATATAACCTCTTAAAGTGATTGGGGTTGGATTCTGGTGCATGCATTTTGAATGCTTACTTGAAGGATTTGTCCATATGATTCATTTGTAAGTACTCTGATGCTAACGATTAAAGACATGCATAGCAATCGAATTAGGATGCCATAAATATGTTCAGTGCTACCTGGATGCTGCTTTATCTGTGCAAGGGTGGGGTGGGGAGGGAGAGGTACATTAGGCAATGTTTTTCGCTCTCATGTGGAATGAGGGAGCAAGCTGAGGTGAGTTCAAGGAGAACATTGGGTAAGTGAGAAAATGCCAACAGACAGCAGGCGGAGAAATGATTTAGGCAGGTCTAGCCCTACATTTACAAAGGACACATGCCACTGTGAGAAACAAAAAGGCCCCGCTTGACTTTAGAAAGATTGTATAATCATCTGGCATATCTCAGGTTAGCTTTTAAGAAAAGAAAGCCTAGTGCCTTGCCCAAAATTATATAGTCACATGCAGCAATAAGAAATGCAAGGCAAATAGTCTCAGTTCCTTTACGTGGATTTTAGAGGAGAAAATGATGGGTGATTGACATGGGTTCACATCTCCGCTTAGCAGTCACTAGTTAAGGAAGCCTGTGAGCCTCTATTTCTTCATCTGTGAAAGGAGCAGAGTGATACCCACTGGCAGGTTGCTGTGAGGCTTGAATAAAATTACATGTATATAAGGTCTGTCCGGAAAAAGTTCAGACATTGTTAATATGACAAGAATAGTTTGCACGACATTGATGTAACCTGGCAGCCAAGGAGAGTGGACTGGAATGCGTGCATGTGTGAACAGTAATGACTTCATTGTGCTAGTCCGTGGGGGAGGTAGGCACTAAGCATGTGTGCTGTGTGGCCACCGCATTCAAAATGACTGAGTGAGTAGAGCAACAAATCTGCATCAAATTTTGCATAAGCTTGAACATTCCCCTGCAGAAACTATTGGATGATTCAGAAGGCTGCAGCTGTGGGCACCTGGTGACGGGCAGGTTCGTCATGACAACAAGTCCACTTGTGCATCATGTCTTGTGCAGAGTTTTTTGGTGAAACATCAAATCACCTAGGTGACTCAGCCCCACTACAGCTCAGATTTGGCACCCTGCAACTCCTGGCTTTTCCCAAAACTAAAATCACCTTTGAACGGGAAGAGATTTGAGACCATCAGAGAGATTCAGGAAAATACGATGGGGCAACTGATGGCAGTTGGGAGAACTTTGTGAGGTCCCAAAATACCTACTTCGAAGGGGACTGAGGGATAATTGTTCTGTTGACAATGTTACTTGTAACCTCTTCAGTAAATGTCTCTATTTTTCATATTACATGGCTAGATACCTCCTGGGCAGACTAGATAGATAGATAGATAGATAGATAGATAGATAGATAATGTGTGTGTGTGTGTGTGTGTGTGTGTGTGCGCGCGCGCGCGCACGCCTGGCCAGAGCAGATCCTTCCAAATAATTGTTCCCTTCTTCCTAATTTCAAAAAGCTTATTCTGTTTTTTATTTCTTTAAATAACAGATTTATTGAGATATAGTTCACAAATCATAATATCCATTCATTTAAAGTATACCATCTATTTGGTAGTTTTTAGTATATTCATATAGTTGTACAACCATTACCACAATCAATTTTGGAACATTTTCATCATCACAAAAAGAAACCTCATACCCACTAATGGTCATTCCCCATTTCTTCCCAATGTCCCCAGTCATAGGCAGCACTGATCTACTTTCTGTCTCTATAGATTTTGCCCATTCTGGATATTTTGTCTAAATAGAATTATACCATAAGTTATCTTTTATGACTGGCTTTTCATCATAATATTTTCAAGGTCCCTGCATGCTGTAGTATATACCACTACTTCATATTTTAAAATGATCAAATAATATCCCACTCTATGGATATAAAACATTTTATTTATCCATTCATTAGTTGATGAAACTTTAGGTTGTTTCTACATTTCAACTACTACGAATAATACTACTATAAAATTCACGTACAAGTTTTTATGTGGACAAATGTGTCTATCTTATTTTTGTAATATAATTCCAAAACTAGATTCTTTTACCCCATCTTTCTGAGAAGTTATAAGAAAAATGGAGGGGGGTGGAGTTCACCTTTAACACAGAAGAAACTGAAGTAAATGACAAAATGGTCAGCAGTCTCCTTCAGAATATTGTGATACAACAAGCAGGTCTTTGGCAATGTGTAAAGTCTTATGCAAAAGCAGATAAAAACAAGCCAAACTCCTGTACTAGCTTATGGGAGTTTATGAATGTTTTGATTTCCATACACATAGTCACTGTAGGATTAAGTGTGTGTCATGCATGAATGTAGACATTATATTTTTTATTGTTCTTTGGAGAAATAATCATGAATGTTTTTACTGATCAGGGAAATAGAAGCAGCATATGGCAGGGAAGAGAATACAAAGTCAAATTAAAGTGGCGCAGGAAAATGAGATAACTGGATGGAATGGGTGGTTAGGTTAAGCAACTTTGGGAGCATGATGATTCATTCTAAGTCACTTATAGCCCATTGTCATGGAGACATTAGGGAATGATGATGACTATGGCAAACTAGAGAGTACACTCATGAGCTACTTAATGACAAGGACAAGTTCTGAGAAATGCATTGTTAGGCAGTTTTGTCACTGCGAACAGAGGTGCACTTAACACAAACCTAGATGGCGCCGCCTGTGCCGAGGCTGAGTGGTGTACCACCATCGTGTATGCAGTGCATTATTAACCATATGTTGTTTTGTGGTATATGACCATACCTGTTCCCTCTAAAAGGGGCAGAAACGCGTGGGAACTCGAGCTAACTGTGGCCATGTTAGGTACATGAGCTCATCTGACAGTGTCTTCTAATTTTTCAAGGCAATTAATTTAACATAATGTACCCTCTTTGCGGACCAAATGCAATCAAGTGGAGTAAATCTTATTACCTGGTAAGCACAACATTTTGGTGCCCATTCCAGTGTTCCTGTACTAATTGCATTATCCTTAGTTTGTTATTGTTTTCTGGATCCTCTATTTTCTCTTTGGAAAATAAGGGGTTTTGAAGAAATGTGCTCAGTTGGCCTTTTGCCTCTAGTGTTCTAGAGCTGCATAAGGACTGCCCCGTTTCAGGGCTCTGTCTGTGACCGCAGTGCAGTGAAAGCAGGATGGGCAGAAAGAAGCAATGTTGCAGCTGATGGCAAACTTAAAGGGCAAGGGGTGCTCTAAACAGCCCCCTCCACATCTCACATAATGTGGAACTGCTTGTGACAAAATTCTCTCTGCTTTTGGCTGAAAATGTCCTTTTTTTTACCTTCATTTTGAAGGATATTCTCGCTGTAGAGAGGATTCTAGGTGGACAATTTTTGTGTGTTTCTTTCACTGTGACTAAATATTTCCTCAGCCTAAAACCACTCTGGGGTTGATGAAAATGTAGGGGTAAATTTCTAGGGGTAAAATAATTCTGTTACTTTTTTACTATGCTAAAACACTTATGTTTATTTATTTGTATATTTTTATGTATTTAAAACTTACCTATTATAGGTACCAAGGGCAATGGAGTTCCCTAGTTCTGATATTTGAAGTACAGTCGAAACACCGCTCTGCGCTGCTAGTTGTGCCTGGTGTTGGGCTGCAGGCCTGGGGAAGGTGAGAGTGAAACAACAGCTTGGAGACCAGCTCGAGTTCTCGGTTTGTCCTTCTGATCCTCCTTTAGTCTCACACAAGGCTGTTATGGAAGTCAGTCGTTAAAACAATACTTAGAGAGCTGCACGGTTTTCTATTTGAGAGTAGCCCTAAGGTCTGAGCAGTCTAATTACTACATCCTTGGGTTCAGTGTGCTTTTCATTCCTTTTGTAATTTGTTCCTCCAAGCAATCCTGTGAGGTAGAGCAGAGCTATTGTCCCCGTTTGACAGTTAAGGAGATTGAGGTTCAGTGCTTGTTGGAAGTCTCAGAGTCGATTAGCAGCGCGACTGAAATCAGGATGCTTATCACCCAGAATGCTTGTCAGTCACTTAGCCACAAAGACAATTATGATTTCCACTAAGCAAGGTCTGAGGGGCCTGCAGAGCAGCGTCTGATACTATCCTCTGAGAAAATGTCAGTGATAGGAGCAGTTGGTGAAGGCCAAAATCCTGTCGTACATATTTATTTCAGTGAAACGGGCCTTAAAATTTCTTCCTAGCTGTCCCCAGCATTCGGGCAAATTTGTCTTAACTCTTGACTGAAAAATCTTAAAGAAAGAAATGTATTCCTCCATCATCAGTTTTAGTGTTTGGCGGCCCTCATTGTTTGATTATTTTTTCCTCTACAAATTAGAAAAAAAAATTCTCACATTGCAGTTTGCATTTGTTTTCTCCTACTCCTTTTCATCTCACTCAAAATGTTGAACAGCTGGCCACACTCTGACATAATAGCTTCTCTACCCTTATGGCCCTCTAGATTCACTCCACCTCCAGCCTTCTCTTCTCCGGGCAAAATAATTCCAGGGCCATTTAACCTTTGCTCCCAGGTCCTATTTTACCATCTTTTGATCTACATTGTGGTTCTCTTCCACATCCTTCTCAGAGGCCTGGGGTGGAGGGGGTGTTGGGGGGGACACACAATAGCTCCATCTTGTAAAAAGTGCACTGAGGCCTCTCAAATGAGAGGTCACAAAGCCCAGGGCTCCTATCCCAGCCCCTGGGATTAGCATATTTCCCATACTGAGTGCTGCGGCGCTGGTTCTCTGCTGGGAAGGACACCTGCCACCATTCACGTGGTTTGCCACTCCGCAAAATCAACCTGGGAAAGTGAGTCAGAGGTTGGTTACACGCTGTGACATCTTTGGGGGTGCTGCAGGCTCACCTTGTGAGAGAGAAGTGCATGCCTTCAGGGGAAAGGCAGTGGGGGAGTGTTAATGGGAAATTGCCATTTGGGGTTGTCACAAATCATGAGATGCTGGAGCTGACTCTTCTGGATCCTCTGGGGCTGATCTAAGCAAAGTGCCAACTGTCGGGGGCCAATAATTGGAAAAACCAGATGAGCCCAAAGGAAGAGAATGTGGTCTTCAAAAGAAACAAAAACCAAAACAATGTGTTCTTTTTATTTAAAATATACTCTCTGGGGCAAAAAGAAAGATACTTTTATTGTTCACAATAAAACATAAGAAAAAAAGTGCTCTTCATTTTAAGCAATGTGGTTAAAGCAGGGTATCTGGCAACCCCTTTACTGGAACTTGTATTTCTCACTCTAATTCTTAGCATTGCCCCACCCTTACTTAGATGCCTGTGAAACAAAATGTTTGGCAGGGAAAGGAGTTTTTTAAAATAAAAAGATGCTGCACTTGGATGCCTCTTTTTCTTAAACTTGAGAAGTTGCACGTTGCTTTAGAACTACAGCTTTCTCCAGGATAAACTTATTTGATCCAGGGCATATTTCTCACACTAAGCTTAGAACAGTGAGTCTGGGTTGACTCAAAATTCTCATGAGTGATCAAAACAGAAAATCAGCCTGTAGAAATCCTGTAGGATGTGGCTCTTTCAATATAATACCAAACTTACTTTTTAGGAGAATGCCAAAGCAGATTACTTTCAATGACAAGTTGGACATGAGCCCTTTTTCTGGAACTGCCTTTCCGCAGCAGAGGGGAACCGACGTCCCTCCGCCGGTCGGGCGTTCTCAGGAAGCCTGTGGTTTCCATTTGCTAGGATCTTTCTCATCAAGACAGCACAGAGGATGGCTTCTGTTCTCTTCTAAAGATGCCAAATTCTCAGAAATCCGGAGGCTTTTTGCAAATGTGAAAATGTTGCAGAGAATATGTTTTTTTCTCTACAGTCCAAAAAGCGATTTCTGATAACCAGATCCAAAGGTCATCTCTATTGAGCCTGTGCGGGAAATTGCCCATGTCCTAGAGTTTAGAAAACAAAACACATGTGCTTGCTAGGAAAGGATGACTAGAATGGCGTTTCTATGAGTTTCATTCCATGAAAGAAGGGACCTCATCTATCTTGTTCCCCACTGGACTCAGGGCCCCCAATAAACCCTGGCACAGAGGAGGGTATTCTGTAGACATTTGTTTAATACCTAATAAACTGCTACATTATGAAGAGGTGGGGGAGACCGGGGATTTATCAATGCTAAGCAGAAACCTGAAATCTCTTAATAGCAGAGAGAATTGGAACTAAATGACAGATAGAAACATTTTACTCAATGTGACTGCTGATCTAACTCACTTGTTCTCAAAATCAAACCAAGCTGCTTACAGTTTACGACTCACAATGAAGTTTTACTTTTGCTCAGATAAACTCATCTTCAGGAATTAAAACCATAATGATCAATATCTAGACCTATTTGATCAATTGTGCCTTGACCAGCTAAATCTATATATCCATTCAGTGTAATGCATAATTTCAAAAATGGAAGAGAGAATAGTTTTTGTTTTTTTTTCCAGAAGCCTCCAAAAGAGAGCTTTTGTATACAGAGAGAAGATGTATGGTTGCAAAAAATATTTGAATAACAAATAAAAATACAATTTTGAGGTAGAGCTCTATTTTGGGCAGTAGAATTTATCTTAATTAAGGAAGCTGCAAATTATTTGCACGTTCTGCTGCCCAATGGTCAGTGGAACCCTGGTGACCAAACACACTTGTTCAAACTAAGAGCCAAAGGCTCTTTGACCTCCCGATGTATTGTCTGAGGGAGTGATGGTCAGCTGGCTCCCACAGTGAGCTGGGCCTGCAGCTGCTCTGCCAGCTGGCTGTCACACATATGCGGAAGAAGACTTGGAGGGACGCATGGCCTCACCAGATGCCTTATAGCAGAGTCCAGCTGATGCCCCACAGAGTGCAAACCAATTCCATGTTTCATATAAAATGTTTTCCTTTGGATGTCATAGCCTACACTTTCAATCCATCACTGCGAGCACTTCACATTTATAATTTAGTGTTCCAGATGCACGAGCTATGGTCAGATCAGCAGCCGCTGGCAACAGTCGGATCACAGACTGCAGGTATATTGCAAGGAATTTCAGGTATACAGTCTCTTTGGCTGTGCGTGACATAGAGCAAATGGCAACATTAATAACCCACTTCTGCCAGTATGAACTGAGGCAGCGTCAGCAGAGACTATAGGGTTGAATTAACCTCTATAACCAAACTGAATAAATCTAAGGACAGAAGGACAGAAGCAGCTTGGTCTGTGTGTTTACTGATTTGGAAAATGGCTAAGCATAAAGGGAGCATATTGGGGGTCAAAGTTCAACGCCAGGGAGGAATGAGAGAATCCTATCAGTGAATCCTTGACACAGCAGGCCACTGGAGGGGCCATTAGCCAGGACCTACATCTGCCGCTGAATTATAAATGCAATTTAACTCTCTTGATCAGTTAACTCATGTGTTAAAGAAAATGTAAAAATATCATACCTTCTGCCTGTTGTTAGTTTGAGTGCTATAATAGTCCACCCCTAAGAGACTCCTTATGGGGGAAATCTGATTTTCATAGCTAAAACGGTAAGAGCACATTACCATTAGAATATTTTAACCAGGAAAAATCACAATGTCTGAACACGATGTGCATGGCAAGGAGATGGGTGCTAGCCAGGGTGGACCGATGTTGAGCTAAGGATTGTATGAAGTATTTTTTTGTTTGTTTTTAATCCTCACCAGAGGATATGTTTTATTGATTTTAGAGAGAGAGGAAAGTCGGGGGGGAGAGAGAGAGAGAGGAAGGAAGGAAGGAAGGAAGGAAGGAAGGAAGGAAGGAAAGAAGGAGAAGGAAAGAAAGAAAGAAAGGAAGAAAGAAATTGGTTACCTCCTGTACTCGCCCCAACCAGGGATTGAACCTGCAATCTAGATATGTGCCTTGACCAGAGATTGAACCCACAACCTTTTGGTGTGCAGGATGATGCTCCAATCAACTTAGCCACCCGGCCAGGGCTGAAGCATCTTTTAATAAACACAAAGATGAACCTAAGTTTGTGAGTCAATTTCATGCCTTTAAAAAAATTTTTTTTTTTGTGGGTACAGCAAGGAATGACCTCAATTCGTCTTCCCTGCCTTTACCCCGTTGGCTTTTTTGTACTTTGCTGCTAAGTGATAATGGGAGCATTGCATTGCCTTTAGGGTAAATAATTTCACTTGAACAATTTACCATGTGGAAACCAAAGGGAACATATTTTTAATGTGGAAAATGTTTTAAGTTCAGAAAAACCAAAAAAAAGATTGAATTTGGAATGACACCTTATCTATGAATCATAGAGTGTACATATATGGAGAGTTCCAGTTAAACCATGTGTCTAGATATTTTCTATTTTGGTAAATTGGTTTTTAACCTAATTCCTATTTCATAAATAATTTCAAAGCTTTTGGGACTTTAAAAACCTACTATATTTTATATGGCTCCTGAGTTATGACATAAAT
Organism: Mormoops blainvillei; assembly: GCA_004026545.1. Classification (NCBI taxonomy): domain Eukaryota; kingdom Metazoa; phylum Chordata; class Mammalia; order Chiroptera; family Mormoopidae; genus Mormoops; species Mormoops blainvillei. The sequence continues at coordinate 41,186 of PVJD01007642.1, read as the reverse complement.
TTCTACAGCACGACATTTAGTATGTCATTGATTTTTCTTGGAACCCGTCCTAAGTGGTTCTGTGACTACAGAAGAATACGATAATGATACCTATTATGTGCATAGCCCCAAGGGGACCAGGACAGTGAGGTGTCCTTTTGTTCCCATTCATGATGCAGTGTTAAACTCCAGACAAATTGTGCAAACTCAGATGACCTCCTGGATGACCCAGCCTTTAACTCCATCACTCTTTATGGAAGAGTGAGAAAATCTGTTATCCATTGGGATAAGAGAAGCATCATAAATAAACAAAGCAGGCTCCGGGGAGCATGGGGCAAAGTGAAGATTTTAATGCCGGTCTTGAGGAATCAAATGCTATTCTCATTTCCCCGATTTCTCTGATGGGTTAACATGTTGTTGTGGAAACATGGTATGGGCCTGGTGTTGCCAGATCTTCTAGCTTTTCAAGAACAACTGGAAAATAGGGTTTTTATATGACACCTTGTGATTTGTAAAGGTTAGCTCATTTTCTGAAACTCTTTGTTTTCTGGTAGTTATAGATTTGCATGCAGTTGTGAGAAATAGTACAGAGAATGATTCCATACACCCTTCTCCCTGTTCCACCCCAATGGTGACATCTTATCTAACTAGTGTGTCACAACCAGGAAATTGACAATGCACTGACCTTATTGGCTTATTCTTTCTAAACTCTGTATATAACAATCAAAGCACATTTGAGGGACAGTATTAACTTGTCTTACTACTTCTGTGTACAACATCTGTGTATTACAGTTGTGCTAGATTTAGGGGACTAGCCCATGCCTCTGTGTCTCCATCACTGAAGCAAGAAAAGCTGTCTAGATTTTGCTAGAAGATGGACCTCTCCCAACTCTTCCTTCCTAAATGCTTTTCTAGTGTCCCAGCCTGAATCTCACACCCTCCCTGCCTGTTAGTGTGTGCCCAGCCTGGACTGTGCTGAGACACTTGCACCGTCCATGCGTATTGTGTATCCACACATGCTGGCCTCAGCCTCCACTTGAACTTGGTGAGCTCTGCCTGTGTCCCTCAGGCAGGCCTCTTCCTACAGGCTCTGGCCTCAGGCATGCTTTCTGGGCTCACAGGCATCTCATATTTGTTTGCTTCAGATTCCATTCTACCTCCTCTTCTCTCTCCCTTCCGACTGAAGACAAACACTTCAAGGTGGTGGATACCCAACATATTTATTTGTGCTAGAATTTTGAAATCTCAAATATTTGGTTTAATGAAGTGAGTCATAATTTTGGGATTACAGTTAAAGGGTTATTTTGTTTCTCTAACATCTATCATAAAAAGCCAGTTTTCTTCTGTAAATGGCTTTAAGATCTCTATGATAGTGAAAAAATGTCTATAAAGCCTTAAGAGTCTTGGGGGTAGAAATATGCTTCTAAATTTCTTATATTTTATAATTAACGAAAGAAAAATAGTCTTTACTTTTCTCCAGTTAATTGAGTGTTTCTTTGTTTTCTCACTGACTGAGGTATTTTTTCCAACCCAAGTGTAGGAATAATTCCCAGGACACAGTGTAGTCATTCCTGGTCATCATGGCAGAAGGTGGGAAGCGGCATTGCTGGGGAAGAAGGTGTGCTAACTGGAAATCAGAACTTACTGAGTACCAAGGCCAAGGTCAGAATAAGGGGTTCAGAATTAGGGGAACATGTCAGGGAAGCAAAGCGGGGACAGAGCCTGATGTCCATACCAGCACATGGTGACCATTATGACCAATTACCATTCAATGTATAGAGGAAACTGAGCCTCAGAGAGGTTAAATCTGTGCTTTTCAAACTCTATATGGGGAAGTAACAGGGTTTATGAAAACCACACAATGAATGGCATGTAACTTCTTGGGCAGTGAATTTCATTCACATCAGCTGTATTCTTTGCCGAAAGGCTTGAACAGTTTGAGGGGGGAATTTCCCCATTACCTGTGCATTGATTATCTTAACTTTGATGCATATTCTAGCCCAGTGGAGCCAACAAGCAGCTGTAAATATTTAATCATGGCTATATAGCCTGCCTGTTCTGTTTTCCACTTCACGTGAAGAGGCAAATGGAGGTGAAAATGAGGCTTGGTAGTTGTTACTGTTACCTCGTGGACATTGTCACCTATCAAAGCAACCTTGAGTCCTTGCTTTCCTGGGTCTGTGATTGGCTTTTATAATGGAAAAAAATGGAGTTTACTTCATTATAACATCTCTAGTACCATTTTTAATTTAATCCTTATTGTATTTTTTCCCATTACCATTTAGTCCCCTTACCCCCTCTCGCTCCCAGTCCCCACACTGTGGTCCATGTCCACGAGGCTTTTTTCCTTTTTGCTCCATGCCTCCCCGTTCGTTCCCCCCACTAGCTAGCATCTGCTTCTAGTACCATTTTTATTAGTCACTAGTCCTGTTATGAAGACGTTTCTTAAATAAGCTCTTACCTTATTCTAGTTATTATGTCTAAGGGTTTTTTCATCATTTTGATAAAAAGTCTATTTTTATAGGTTCTACAGTTTGATCTTTCATAGCAAAGTCTGAGTAAATGCCTTTTTTAGAAAGCCCTCTCTTACAGGTTTTCTCACAGACATGCATTTTCTTCACCTTTTGGAACCATGGACTCCTTTCTGCATCTGATGAAAAAGTAGGCTTTTTTCTAGAACAGCAAACACACACACACGCGCGGGCCTTGCTTCTCCGAGCTTACATAGGCCCCTCCATCCGTCCCGGTCATGGGCCCCAGGCTGAGAAACCCTGCCCGACTCTGTGAGCTTCTCCAGGCCAAGGCCCGTGACTTGTCTGAACTTGTATCTTTGATGTCTGGTTCGCTGGCTGAGTAGAATGATAATCAGTGTCAGAGAATGAATGATTGCTGCAAGACTGGTGAAGTAGGAAATGTGTTTGAGCACTTATAGTTATTGTGACGCAGGGGTTGTGTTTGTGACAGTGTGTTAAGACATTATAGGCCTAATAAGATGCCCAGGACCTCTGTTGGCTGCCCAGTGGGAGTCATATGGGGCACATTCCATCTGAGTCTGAGTTTGACTTTAGCACGATGTCAGTGTCCTTTGGTCTCTGACACCTCGCCTGTTCTAATTCCTTGCCTTGAATTTCCTGTGCTTGACTTGGGGCCATGAACCCTTGCTCTTCTGGCGTAGACCAGCAAAGCTGCCTTCTCATATGTCTTCTTTTTATTTCATGATTTTTGCTGTAGTCCTGGCTTGCGGTATGAATTCCTAAGCTCATTTCCACAGTCAGACTGTTGTTGCAGGAAGGCTTTGACCCTGGGTATGGAAGGCTGGATATTTTAGGGAGCGAAGCAGGGAGAGCAGTCGCCATGTTATGATATCTGTAATTTACTTCAAAATACTGTAGTGTGATTTTTAAGTATGTGCTAGCTGGCTTAAATTTCCACTTCAGGGACAATGAAATTCCCTCATGGAGAGTCTCTGTTTTAGAAGTGGTCAGTCACACTACAGGGGTAGCTGCTATAAGATTTCAGCCAGCTGTGTACGTTAATACCTGAGGTTTTTTGACTGTCAGGAATTGTTTTTGTTTGTGAAATCAGTGAATTGCTAATAGCTTAATGAGTGTTAGAAATGGTCTCATTGTTGAAATGGAAGGAATTAGGTGTTTGATATATATGGATTAGTTGCATGTAGACATGAAGGCATTCACCACTGAGGCGTGAACAGGGCAGCAAAACCTGTAGCTTGCTCCTTCAGGGATGGCTCTGAAGTGTTTTGCCCAGGTCTCGTCACAAAGAGTTTTAGTTGCCTGGTGCCTGCTAAAGGGGCAATAGCATCCTACCTCTGGGATGTCTGTCTCTAGAAAAGCTTTTGTGAAAGGGGGTGAGGGGCGCACCCAACGGACAGAGACGTGGGATTTCCTTGAGTTTGCACAGTAGGTTCTAAGAACCATTTTTATGCCTGCTTGCTAATACGTGTTTATTTAATGTGTACATATATGTAGGAACATCTGATCTGAGACTGCTTTTATTATAACTCAGTGGCAAGGTCAAACTTCTTTGGTATATGTCATTATCTACCCAAAGAAACCTCATTGTTTTGTGTGACCAAATTGACTGAGGGCAGCTCACAGGACTACGGAGAATCTGCTTTTAAGAGGGAGTCCATATATTAGCTTCTACTATGGTAACAATCCAGAAAAATGCAGTGGTTGCAGTAAGCAGCATTGATTTCTCAGTGGTGGCTCCTAGGATCAGCTATGGCTCTGCTGGGTCCCTGCCATATTTGGCTAGGCTTGGGTCCAGGCTGCAGGAAGGGGCTGGGCCTGCCCTCCCGTCTCATCCCAGAGTCCAGGCTCAAGTAGCATCCGCACCCACTGTTCAAGGGCATGTTGTTCTCATTGAGCACAAGAGGAGCAGGCGGAGAGGCTCTGCTTGGAATTGCCACCCCGTGGCTTCCCACATGTTCCAGTGGTTAAAACCAGTTCAACGGCAAATCCTAAAGTTAGTGGAAGTGGAAGGTACTTTATACTTCTCCCACTCGCAGGAATGGGGAGAAAATGAGAAATTAGGAACAGAAAATGCAATCTATCATCCTCAAGTGTGTGTTAATTGACATATATTTGTAGAGATGTGGAAGGCACAGACCTTGACCTTGAGGAGCTTTAAGTCCAGAGAGGAGAAATTATTTCTGCTTCCGGTTTACCTTGGAACAGCATTCAGATGGAGTTGAAACAAATACACACACTATACACAAAGGGAACACAAATTGATGCTCTCCAGAAATCCACTGTAAGAGTAGTCATGGTGGGCTCATTGCTCCATTTTAGTGGCAGCTGTGCCCCACATCTCTAGGACGGAGGAGAGACCAAGGGTTCTACGCCTCCCTTCTTTGTAGTCACACCTCCAGTTGGATGTTTTGCGCCCACTCAGCAGCAGGAAGAAAATAGAAAAACATACTAGAAGGCCAGATCCCCCTCCCCCATCTCTTTAATGGGCTGTGTGCAATTCTAGGCAAACCACTTAAGCTTTTAGGGCCCTCAGACTTTTCACTTATAAAATGGGGCCTGTAGACTAGCTTATGAAGTCTATGACCCCAAAAAGATAGGTATGAGGTGTCTCTGGGTTACCTTTCTCCTAGGTCGCCTCCCGTTAGGGCACCTAAGGATCACGAAACTTGTCCCACTCCCCTAGTGCTGGTGAATCTCGACCCCTTAACACTTTCCCTTCTCAGTCATGAACTGTAAAGTCAGTCTCACTTGTATATGTGTGCTCTAAGTTCTTTTTATTTGTAATCCAACACCAGACTTATTCTTTATTGCTACATGGTTTGAAGTTTAAGAAACTTCAGTTGTAATGTTTTCTGTGCCCTGCACCATCAGGGATGGCACTTCCTTTTATCTTTGCTTAGGATAGTCACAGTGTGACTCAGATTTCCAAACAGCCAGCTTGGGAGCTTGAGGGATGCTCATTCAAGGCGCTGGGCTCTTCTAAATACGACCTGGGCTCAGCTCGTGAAGTGGATGACCCAGTCACCTCACCATGGGAAGGAGTACAGGAAATGTAATTTGTTGCCTCCCCGGATCCTTGCTCCCCTACCCAACCCAACCCCTCAGTCCTACACCATGTCAGCTTTCTTCCCAGGCTTGCTAAATTGTTTTGAGTGCTGTGGTAAATGGATTATTCTTAAATGGAAGCCTGAGCAAATCTGGTTTGGGCTGGAAATCACTCAAGGATTTAAAAGAAGCCAACTGGGAGGAACTAGGTTTAGTTTGTTTTCTCTGTTTTCTTGGTGTGCAGACAAGCCAGAAAGGAAAACAACAGTTATACTGAAACCAAACACTTGCGTTTCTAAGAAAACTTGAAAACCTATGCTGATCAACACCTGAACAATAGAATCTCCTTCCTTGCATGTTAAGGCAAAATTCCTGGAGCCACTAATTCATCTTTAATACCTGGCAGATAAGCATTTCTTATCACATGACTTAGCCTCCTGTACTTTTCAGATGTTTGGCAAAACAGAAGCGGCCAGAGTCAAGGGAGAACAGGTGACACAGGAACGCCCTGTTTCCCATTTGAGAGAATGTTTTCTAAGCCATCTTCATGTTGGATTGGAGACAGAAGCTCGAAAGAGTTGTGCGAAAGGCTGGATTCATGTCATAAACAGTGCTAAGGCAGAAAGCTTTCCCCACCCTCCATAGGAGAGAGAAGAGCCTGGGTTTGTTAAGAACGTTAAAATACCCTGGAAGGCAGGGCCAGGTGGAGCTCGATGTGGACTTTGCATCTTTGCTTTGAGGTTAAAGAGCTGGCTTGTGGCCTGGATCAGCGTCCTGCGAGTGAGGCGATGTGGTCCGTGTCCACCCAGGTCCCTGAGTGAACGGAATTTAGTCAGCAGAAAGCTCTGTCTGCATCCCTACCACAAGTGGTTTCCTAACTTTGATCTTTTATTAGCTTAATTAATCATTAAGCTTTTTTCGTGAAACCCGTTTTCCTAACAGTTTTTCAGTTTCTGTCTCTCTCTTCTCGCTCCTTCCGTCCCTTTCTTTCCATTTTTATTGAACTTTACTTTTTTTAAACAAATTGGTAACATATCAAGAGGGCATGAGGCAGGCCCAGCTTTGAGCAAAACAGTGAAAGGGGGAAGTTGGTTTTAAAGCCCTTGCACTTTCCTTCCTTTCCTGCTGTGTTTACTGTGTCACTTCTCATCTACAGGAGTTCAATCCCTTCCTGCAGAATTCTGCTTTTCCAAAGTGATCCACTCCCTCAGTGACCTACTTCTGTGTATCTTTTCTCCAGAAGCACTCCCCTAGATTCATCAACATGGTCCCCCTCCTCTTTTTTTAAGTGCAAATCAACTTAGTCAAATAAAGGGAAATTGTCTTCACTGATTATCCATACTAAGGTAAAACTGCTTAAAACCCCTTCTTCCCTCAATAGTTCAGTACTGCTGATTTGAGATGCTGCTACTGACTTATTGATGATATGTGCGATTAAATAAAATCTGAACATGATGGAAAAAGGTGACGGGCTGGAGCTTTGTGGAGACTGCTTTTTAAAAGGAGAGAATCTTGAAATCAGGGATTTTATAAGCCTGTAAATTATTCCCCTGAAGATAGGATACCATCAAAGCATGGCCTGTGTGTTATCTATTTTGACAAGAAAGGGCATTTTATGAAAATAGTTGCCATTAATTACTTTTTTAATGCAACAAATATATATGAGCAGGGACTATTTTGGTTTCTGTTACAGATACTGGGGATACAATGTTAAAGAAGAGAGGCTGGCCTCTGCTTGCAGGGGCGGCAGCAGCAACATAGGAACGTCTGAAAGAGGTGGATGGTGGGAGGGAAGCTAAACAAAGGGATGAGATGAGCCTGGACCAGGAGGAAATTGGTGATTTGTACGGTGAGGCCAGTGAAGATCCACAGGATAATAAAGACCATAAATATACGACTATAATAAGGAACCAGACCTTCAGAAATTTGGGGGAGGTACAATCTAGGCAGAGAGAACAGCAAGTACAAAGGCCCTGAGGTAGGGACGAGCTTGGCATGGCTGAGAAACATAGAGGTCAGCGCAGCTGGAGTATTAAAAGACAAGGGTATTTGTAGGAGATGAAGTAAGAACCATAGGCGGGAGTCAGGTAGGTTTTGTAGGTCATGTTAGAGGTTTCGAGTCTAGTTCTAGCTGAGGTAGGAAACCTGAGGATTGGGAGTGATCCCCCAAATAATCTCATTTGAACAATCTGATTAATGAAATGCTGGTGCGGCATTGACAGAAGACGAAGAAGTTGAAAGTCAGGTCTGTAATCTGGGAGTAAAAATGATGGCTGAAGAGAGGGTGGCAAGGGGTCATCTGCTGTTACTATCAGTTAATAAAAGAAAGAGCTATTAATGTTTCAGAAATCAAAGGAAAAGCCATTTGCAAAAAAAGAGTGTTTGACAAACTTCCCCTGAGATAACACAAGCACATGGGAGTGTCAATTTTATGCTTTTAAAATTAAAACTATAATAAAGTTTTATTTCATAATATTGCCTTGCAGGTAAATTGTGTTTTTGATACACATTGCTCAGTTTCAGGCTCTATTTCAGTTGCTCAGTAGGACAGGGAGCTTGGATGCTCATCTTCCTCCCCATCATGGTCAGAAAGTAGTTTCAAATAAGTATGTTGACAGCTGAAAGCCAAACTCTTAATCAGTCAATTCAGAATATTTGGTCAATTCAGAATACTTTTTGTGTTTCCTGTCTCCTCTCTGAGAGAAATGCCCACGTTACTACCTCAGTCTCTATTCATTAGTGCCTGAAATATGGCAAGCTGAGGCCTAGCAGCTGTGGTATCTGACCCTGGAGAAAGCGGGCTGCCGGCCGCCTGGGAGCAGAGCAGGGCGCAGAGGCCCGTCCCGGGGCAGGCGACAGACCGAGGTCTGACTGGGGAAGCACACGTCCTCACACTCACTGCCTGGCCTAGCTGCAGGCCAGCTGTGGGAGCCCAGGGACTCAACACATCACGTAGGCATTTTCATTTTCTGTACCTTCTGAAAGGTGGCATGGGATGAATTGAAGATACAAGCCCTCTTTGTTTTCCTTTACTCAAAAGGGATTTTGGGGCTGGTGGAGGAGAGGTGGAAGAGTACTTAGAGCATTACAGGGAACATGCCCGGAGTGCGGACCTTCTTCAGGGCAGCATTTTGCAAAGCAGGCGGCAGGAAGGGCCACGATGACAAAAGCAGTTTGCATCAACCACTGCTAACTAATGTCAGCCTAGAGTTTTTACAATGACATCAACATGCGGACTTTCCTGAAAATCTAATACCCTTCACCTGGAGGTGAAAAGCAGGCATTTTGAACCAAGAGTCTTGTGTTAAATGCTAGACATTCAGATTTTTAAAAACTCAATAAAACATTGGTGGCTAGACTAAATACTTTCAGCAACACATACAAGAAATAACTTACAACACCATGTGGTCATTCATATCTGCAACAGGCCATTTACTTTACTCTTATGAGGTGCTGGCTAAAGTAAATTTAATTAAATCAATTTCTGTATTTTTAATAATGTGGAAATGCCGATTGTCACTAATAATCAGTGATGCATGGCATTTTAATTATCCATTAATTATTTCCTTTATAGAACAGATGCCTTAATCCTAATGAATTTAGTTTTACATTATTTGTTTTAGAAATGAATTTTTACAGACCCACTTTATTAATAATGACCTAGGACTTTCTTAGCTGTCTGAAGCAGAATCAACAAATCACATTAGTACCTGATTTTGGTGGTAGATTTCTTCCTTTTTTTTTCCCCCCGAAGCTATGCAAAGAGAGTTGGGCTTGGAAATCTTTCTCCATTGGGACATGAAACTTAGCTCTGGTCAGTTACTTTCACAACTAAAATAATTTTTCTGTTCCTTAAAATTCACTGGAAATTCTTAGTGAAATATGGCCAGGTGAGTAAATAAGGATAGTGCTACCAAAGAGCTCTGTCTTACATTTGAGATTGCTATGACATCATTGTTGTGGGTGGCCCCCAGCTCTTCTCTCATCTTGGAACTGCCCTATCTCTCCAGCCACAAAGGAAATAAGTTGCCAAACCCAGCATCCCAACCCAAGTCCACACTTCTCATCTAAGCTCCTTTCTCATCTCTTCCCACATCTGAATGGCCAGGTACTTGGAGCCTAATTCTCATGAGGTCTTTCTCCATGGGTCTGCTTTCAGTGTCATCAGCAGGCCCGAAGCACCCAGGGCCAGTCTTGCACAGAATTGCAAATGCAGCCATCCTTCGTTAGCACCTGTGGCCTCCTAAATATGTGAGATTTCTGCTTTTTTTTTTTTCACTAATCCATCAAAAGTAATCTCCTGAATTGAATCCTAACTCAAATGCTCACAGATTATTACTTTGAAAGACAAACTTTTAAAGCATCTCTGGTGCAACCGTAGGGACGACAATAGAGGCTGGCAGGATGGCGCCCTGAAAGGGCATAAAGGATTCCATCTCATCCCTTGAGCTGACTCTTGAGAGACCAGGGAAGGCAGGCTTGAAAAGCACGTACAGATTAGATGAGCGTGTTTGGTGCGAGAGACAGCTGCGAAAAGGGAGAAGCTCGGGGCGGGGGGTGGGGGGAGTCGGTAAGAGTGAGAACCTCCTTTCCAGGCGAAGGAGCGTACTAACCTTTGCGCTAGGCGCACAGGAAGCTATTGGAAGTGAAAGGGAAGGAGGAGGTTCTTATAAGAGCCCATGTGGAACCCTGACTTAAAAGCCAGGGCGGAGGGAACACACCAGTTACCATAGTTCTGTAGTCCCAAGGCAGTGCTAGCTCAGGCCCTCAGAGCTGCCCTGTCTCCTCTTTGAGAGAAATGCCCACTGTTACCGCACAGCTTGACCTGGCTGATGCCTCACCCCTCAATATCCCTCCCCAACTTCAATCGTAACTCACCAATAAAACTTTGCCTGTTCTCCTGTCTGCCCGTCTCAGCCTCTATTCTCAGTTCTCATCCTGGCCTTTGTCCTCCAGTAAAATGTCTGTAACTTATTTCTGAGGTAAACCTGAACTCAGCTCAAATCCCAAATTCCTTTGGTTTACCCGTAAGTTTTTCTTACCAAGTAGTGCATTTACACACCCACACTGAATGTGTCCCTTCCTCCTAGGCAGCCATGTCACCAGACTTCAGTGTTAATTCACAGTGTGCCAGAGGTTCAGATGTGCCTGGACCAACCAGGCAGGAAGTCTTTTTGGTGAGACATACCATGCCAAGTCTGCCACCTTCTAAATTTTCCAGATCACAGGTCCCTTTGGTGCCATTTGCATTTTAGTTGGAGACAATGAAATTTAACTCTAATAGTGACAGATTGTGAATTAGTGAACATGATAGGATAGAGAGTTCTGTTTGTTTGTTTGTTTGTTTTTTGCCCTATTTGTAATATAGATTATTTGTGGAATATATCGTAAATTCTATTTTATTTTAGGTTCCTTGGGAACATGACCCTATAAGTTAATATTAGAATGGTTATTTTCCTTATTTAAAAAAAATGATAAAGTCTTACTGTGGAAAGAATGAATAGACATTCAACAACAACTGATTATATAATATTCTATAACCACCTGCCAGCATTGGTCTGGATGCCACCAGGGTCACACATAATGTAAATTCCCAGAGAGAATCATTCTGCGTATTTTTACAGAGTAGAGGTTATACTGCAGCTAGGTTCCCTGATTCTGTCACTTCAGCTTATTTCATAATTACTTCATGTGATTAAAATATACAGGGGTGGGCAGCAGTAGGTTTATAGTTGTTTGTGTGGAGAAACATACAATACAAGAATAAACTCTGTGTTTCAGGCACTCACAACTGTAGACCTCCTTTTGCCCACCCCCATATCCATAGACCTTAGTTTTTACAACTGAAGAATAAGATGTAACATAAGTAGCCAATTGTTCTCCATGGACATTTAAATCTTTTCTACATTTGAACAGAGCTGCTTTTTATCTGCAGCTGCTAATTATATTCCCAAAGGATGCATTCTTAACCTTAAAATAAATTCTGTATTTTGCCGTCTCTAATGTGCACCCACGTTTTTGTGTGCTTTATACATGGGATTATTATACCCATTATTATACCCATGGTATGTAATTATTATACCCATGTATAATGCACATCCTTATTTTCCCCTCAGAAATTGGGGCAAAAAATGTGCACATTATACTTGGCAAAATATGGTAATAACGTTATTGGTTCAGCAACCCAAAGCTAATTTTAAATGTATATTTTAAATATATACGCAGCAATCTACCAAAGTTTCTCAAATTTCATTAGTCATATTTGTAATTTGTGAACATGCTTTGTAGATTTTATCAATACATATTAAGTTTATATTAGTTGTTTCGAGTTTAGTTTTTTAGTTACAAAATACATTATGACTCAGAATCACTAGTTAATGCACTGAAGTTAAGATCTCCAAAAACCCCATGCATTATATTATGAACTTATAGGTAATTTAGAGATTAGGCAATGTATTTACATAATTAACCCCGTAGTAGAGTAAATGCACCTTGATAGAGGGTATGATCTTTCTGTACACAGCACAATGCCTACCGTATACTAGGAATTCAGTAGATCTTTAGGGACTGAACTGTGCTACCAAAAGCATGGACATCATTGTTTGTTATGCTTTTTACTGGCTTCATTCAGTTCTTACCTTACAAAATATACCTTGTGGCATATTAAACTAGAGTTGTGAGTTTTTATGGATTATACATTTCATTCAATTGTTGTGGCAACTAGGAACATTAAACCATAAGGTAGAAAACTATTTCAACAGTACTGCCATTTAAAACTATTTTGTGACTTTTTTCATTTAGCTTTTAGCTTTACCTTGGCTTCTGATTTTATTAATAATGCTTTACTACAATATACTTGTTTTCCATGTTAAAGATTATATTGGCAAAAAATCAGCATTTCACATGAGTCACAACTTTACTGAAAAGCAAGTAAAAATAATACAAATAAATGGATACCATTTAATCATTGTATTCATTTCCTAGGACTTCTGTAACAAATTAACATAAACTTAATGCCTTAAAACAAAAATTTTTCTCTCATGATTCTGGAGGCTAGACATTTGAAATCAGTCCGTGCTCCCCAGGAAGGCTCCAGGGGAGAACCCTTCCTTGCCTCGTCCAGCCCCTGTTGGCCTCCAGGCCTCCCTGGGCTTGTGGCGGCATCACTCCAGCCTCTGCTCCATCTCCACGTGGTCTTTTTCACTGTTCTCCTCTCTGTGTATCTGTCCTCTTATAAGTGTCTCTTATAAAGACACTTGCCATTGGATATAGGGCATACCAGATAATATAGGATCATCTCTTCTGGAGATCCTTCACTTAAAAAAATTCATACAATTTCCAAATAAGATCATACTCATAGGCTCCTGGTGTTAGGATATGGGCATATCTTTTGGGGGACCAAAATTCTACCCACTCTGATAATTGACTGATACCATTAAACTCCAGATGCTTCTTCGCTGACAACTGGAAGCAGAATTTTGAGGGACTGAAATTTTTAATCTTCATTAATACCAAACTATATTATATGTAAATCTGCAAAGGAAAAGGATAAATAAGTGCAGGATGGAAAAGGGTGGTGGAGTGGGAGGTGAAGGGTGAGTTGGATACTTAGAACCCAAAGTAATTTTAAAATATTCAAGAATGCTGGATAAGAAAGATTGAGATTAAAAATGGAAAGACTTTTGTTTGCCAAAAATATGTTTTCGCAGACATATAGTATTACAGACCTGCTTTATGTATTTATGTAGCAATTTAATAGGAGCCAAAAATGTGGTCAATATCAATGGAACTTTTCTGTTTTAAATTGGCATGACTTTATGTGTAAACTGACCAGTTTTCACAGTTACTTAAGTGTATTTAAATTGGGAGAACTGCTGAGACCCCTAAATCCCCCTTTTAAAATTAATTTTGATACACAAAAGTCTATCTGTACTGTGCCATGTGGGCAGAAATGGAGCCCATACCATTAGTTGAAAATGTGATGAATGAATCAAGTTAGTTCTCTTACATGTATTTCTAAATATTATTGAAGGTTTCACACTGTCCCTTTTAATAGTCTGCAAAAAGTGTTTTTATTAAAGGGGATTTCTCTTCAGTGGAAACATTACAGGGGGGATTAAAAACCTCATATAAAACCTTGAAGTTGGCTTTTCCAATGTGAATTCTAGCCTATCAGTAGGTACCAAATCTTAGGAGAGCTCTTCTCTCTCTGCCACAGCTGCCCTCCACTCCACATCTGCAATGGTGCTGGCTTTTAAATGTTAAGATCAATGACTCCTTTTTTACCTGTGCAGTAAAACACCCTGGGACCCACCTGGCTGCACAACCCTCCGTAACTCAATTTCTTCTTTCTTCCCACAGGCACTTCCCCTTGCCCTGCTCCAGCCGCACCCTTAGCTTTTCTCCTCCTCTGCCTGGCATTCCTGTCACTTTTGTTAGAAAAATTGTAAGAAGGGTTGTTACAAAGATTGTAAGAAGCAGAACCTTTCTGAGGCTAGTTCAAATAGAGTGAAGACGTTTCATTGCAAGGCTCCAAGGCTCCCTCGAGAAAGCAGCCTGCCCGGCAGGCATTGAAGCCCGCGGTGAGCTGGGAGGCAGGCAGCCGCTGTGTTCAAACTTCTCTGATTTTCAGGGGCTGTTTATTTATCTCTGCATGTCTGCTCCTTTCTCAGATTTTCTTTTTCTTTTCCAATACTCTCTGAGAATTAGCCTCTGCAGCTTAATCCTGGTTGACATGGCTTTCAACGCCATTCATTATCTGTGATGCTAATTCGCAGCCCAACTGCTTGTTGTAAATTTTCACCCACATTCTCATACTCTCTGCTTCCTAATGCTTTTGATTGGCTGACTTTGAGTCAGGTTTTAAGAACTTGTTTAATCATATCCATCAGGTGGTGCCCTGCCCCTCTCCTGCTACAGGGGTTTCCATATTTGGGTCACCTCCCTCTACTCTGCGTTCCACACACCTGCACTCACTGGGCTTTCCTCCTAATCATCTCATACATTTTTCTCCAAAGACATCAATGTTGTTGTATCAGACAATTTTTCCACCCCTGAAAATTTATTCTTGCAATTTTTCATAACTCTCCCAACTAAGAATATGCATATATTTAAAATGGACACATTTTCTACTTTCTGTGCTCATTAAATTTTTGAAAATGTGGTTCAGAGTGATTCCATTGACTGGGCTTATTGATTTGATTGCTATTTTGTATTGAGATGGTTTGGATAATTCAATAAAATACTCCCCCTTTGTGTATTAAAATGCACCAACTGAAGGCCTTTATCATATATCAGTATGTCAGATTTCTGCCAAAGATGACTGTATATTAGGGCTTCCTATCTTGAGAGTTTCTTCTTGGTGAGTTTGAGTTTCCCTTCTAGAAGAGTCAGCTGTGATGTGAGTAAAGAAGACACGGTTGTCAGTCTCCTGGGGGTCAGCTCTCTATTCCAAGGTAGGAAACAGAGGGCAGAACATTTGCCAGAGAGGAATGTGTACTTCAGCTCCTCCATCTCTCTGATGGCAGCACCGAGTACTGGCAGAGTCGCCACTCACCCAGAACCCCTCCTTATTACGAAAACTTTTCTCCATGAGCTGACACTGGAAGTGAGGCTGACCCTGATCTAGGACATTTCAGAAGATTCTCTCCAATCAGGCCCTCAGATAACTGATGTTCATACCAATCAAAATAGCCATCATAAACAAATCAACAAAGAGTAAGTGCTGGTGAGGCTGTGGAGAAAAGGGAACCCTAGTACGTTGTTGGTGGGAATGCAGGCTGGTGCAACCACTGTGGAAAACAGTATGGACTTTCCTCAAAAAACTAAAAATGGATCTGCCTTTGACCTAGTAATTCTACTGCTGGGAGTATGCCCTAAGAATTCTGAAACACCAGTTCAAAAGAACCTATGCACCCCAATGTTCATAGCAGCACAATTTATAATAGCCAAGAATTGGAAGCAAGCTAAGTGCCCAACAGTAAATGAATGGATCAAAAACTGTGGCACATTTACACAATGGAATACTACACAGCAGAAAGGAAGAAGGAACTACTACCCTTCGCAAGAGTGTGGATGGAACTGGAGAGCATTATGCTTAGTGAAATAAGCCAGGTGGTGAAAGACAAACACCATATGATCTCACCTATAGGTGGAAGATAATCAACAAAACAAACAAGCAAGCAAAATATAACCAGAGACATGGTCATATGTCTTGAAATAAAGAACAAACTGAATGTAACCAGAGGGTAGGGGTGAGGGGGATAACAGGGGGAAAGGGGAAAGGTCATCAAGGAACACATATAAAGGACCCATGGACAAAGCCAAAGGGGTTTAGGATTGAGGGTGGAGGTGGGTGGCGCAAGGGGGGAAGGTGGTGGCGGGGAAATGGAGAACACTGTATTTGAACAACAATAAAAATTTTTAAAAATTAAAAAAAAGAATAACCGTAAAACAAAAACATTCAAATTAAAAAAAAATAATTAGAGGTCACGTCCTTAGGTTTAGATCCCCTTGCCTGAGACTCTCCTGAGAATCACATGTAAGAATTACCAGCAGCAAGGACAATCTTAGCCCATGCATTGCCTTCATGCAAATTAGGAAAAGCATCCTTTCTTGTACAGACTAGAGAATTTTTACAATGTACAGATTTATATGAGAACAAGACTTACAGTCATCTGCTAGAGAAGTGTAATAAATATAAAATCTACAGCGCTATGTTGGGGCGCTCTTGTGCAGTCTGTAACCTGCCTGATATTACTCAGCAGCCCCAGGGCACTTTATTACTTAATCCCCAAAATACATGAGTATTTTTTCTGTGAGCAGATTTTGAGAATCAGGTTAGAAGAGGCAACAAAATGCCTCAGTAAATAGACAGTGGACATCAAGCTTAGAGAAAAAGAACAGACTGGAAGCAAAGGAACCCTTCACAATTGTGTTAAATTCCAGTTGAATTACACAGAGAAAGTAGTTAACAAAATGTCTAACTTTGAAAAATAGTTTCAGATATCATTGAATATCCTGGTCTTTCATTTTAAGAGCTTGCAATCAAGTGATCAGATGGACTTGTTATGAAAAGACAATATAAGAATTGTTTTAGATTGCTTTCTATAGAGTTGGGTAACCAGCTATAAACAAGAAAGCTTTATTTAAAAATTATGGGAAGAAAGGGTGTTTAGAGTCTTCGAGGTAGACAAAGATATTTGAGAGATTTTTTTTTGAATGATTTTTAAGAGGTTTTCTTTTTTTGCAACAAAGGAATAAGGCAACAAGCTTGATTTTATTGTGTTATGTTTATTAGAAGAGTGGTCTCACCTGACATGGATTATTCTAGTTGGGTGTAAGTAGTTATTGGTGATCTGTAATGTGCATGGTTTGTTCATTGCTTCTTCATAGAAGTACCTTTCCTCGTTTAGCCTTCATATCAATCACGCATAATGGGGATTTTCTCTCCATCTCACATAGAGGGGGAGCTCAGAGCACATATTTGAGAGCTGAATTTCAACCTAAGTCCATCTAATCCTTTCCCTTTATAATTACTGCTTCACAGACTCAGCTGAGTAATAATAATGGGAAAGTTATTATTGTGTGTTATGGATTGATGGCTATCCCCTAAAAATTCATATTATTTTAAAGAATTTCTATATATTCCTATTATTAAATTGAAGTTTAACTCCCAGTACTTCAGAATGTGACCTTGTATGGAGGTAAGGTCTTTACAGAGGTAATCAGTTTAAAGTGAGGACAATAGGACAGGCCCAATCAAATATGAGAAGTGTCCTTATGAAAAGGGGAGATTGGACAGACACACAAGGAGATCACCATGTGAAGACAACGGCAGAGATGGGGTAATGTGTCTACCAGACAAGAATGCCAAGATGCCAGCGCACTACTGGAAGCTAGAGAAGAGCCCTAGAATAGATTCTCTCTCACAGCCCCCAGAAGGAACCAGTCCTGCTGAGACCTTCATCTTTGGACTTCTAGCCTCAGGAACTGTGAGAAAGCGAATGTCTGTTGTCTAAACCATCGAGTTTGAGGTACGCTGTTACTACTGACCTAGCAAACTGATAAACCGTATGTCTTAGCTCAAATGGTCAGAAGCCAAGAGTTAGTACCTGAATCCTATGGTGGATGTCTTAATGTGATGTGAGAAGCATATGGGCGGCACTATAGATTTTGAGAAAGGAAGGATCAGCACGGGATAAGTGACTCTTACTTGGTGAGAAACAGCTGGGATCTGTTTGGCTGGGAGAGCTGAGCAGGGATAAATGGGAGCCCCTGAAAATTTGACCAGCCCTTGCAACGACGTTGTCCATGTTTAGCTGGAGTTTTGTTTTATGCTTACTAATTTTGTTTGTACCTTTTACTGGGATGGACAAAGTTCATCGAACTTCATGTACCTTGATTAAATTCCAAGCAGAATATTATGATGTTCTTTAGCTTGCCAACTTTTCTGGCAAGAGTAACTTATATTTTGCATGTCCTGGTGATTCAGTCATTCCCCCGTGGTATTCTCACAGACAATATTTGGAAAAGTTGAAAGAGAAAGAAAATATGAGTGAGAAGGGGAAACAGTGAGACTTATGAAAAAGGTGTGTTGGGTAGGGGGATAAGTTATCTTATGTGTGTAACAGCTTGGGTCTTGTGGAAAATGGGTTTGTGGATAAAAATAGGATAATTTTCTAGAAAACCAATAGAAACTACTACACAGTGATAATCTTAAGACTCCCCTCAAAATATTTATGCCCACAATTTAAATAATTACGAGAAGGGCAGTCTCTCTCCTGCATGTTAACCATAAGGCCAAAAGGTAACCAGTACCATTCACGGTAAAAGACTTATTGGTCTTATCTGTTCTGACCCAAACAAGCCTTAGGTACTTTGCTTTCAAGCAAATGTTGAGCCCCAGCCATTACACGTGAGAAGAGTCTTCCTCGCAGTGGTGAAGAGTGTTCCTGTGAATGCGTGGGAGTTTATGGTGACCTTGAGTTTTTTCTCTCTAAGGTGGGCAGTGCTGCGAGGCTAGAAGCAGGCAGGCTTCGGCGGGCACGTGCCTCGTGCACCGCAGGCTGTGTCCTCAAATTAACCTTTTCATGTGTTAGTCTGAGCTGGGTGTTTCTGAAGGAAGAAATGCTTTTCCTATCCAGACTAATGCATTACATAAGTTAGTAACTGGTTTTCCATAGAGAATAATAATGATAACAACAACAATAACAGTAACAATAGCAGCGAACATGTAGCAAGTGTTTACTATTGGCAGGTATACTTCTTAGTATTTTATTTACTTCATTTAGTATTTCAAAGAGAATAGTGGAAATGATCTCTTATATTATTTCAAGACTACGTAATAAATTTGTCTTTTAATTATCTCTGTTCACTGAGGTAAGCCAGACCCTGGGTTAGACATTTTCACATATGATTTAAAGCTTTGATTCTATCTCCCTGAGCCTGCTTTAGGGCCAAGGAATTGTAATTTCTTTGGTCTGCTTTCTCCTCTTGCCTTTCTGGTGACTTTCTTTAATGGATTCAGCTGCCTTTCCCCTTACATGACCTAATTTTGTTATTTTGTTATTTTTTTTTTTTTGAGGTTCATCCTCCAAAATGGCACCTAGGGTTTCTGTGAAGAATCCTCACTACTTATGTATCGACTTCATTTGGATAAGGCTAATCATTTTCAAAGCACATACTGCAGGGTTCTAGGATCTCGTGTTCTTTTTGCCACCAACAACTTTTTGGGGTCAACATTATAATCTGAACTTTAGTCTTTAAATCATTACAGAGCATATATTCTTGTTGGTTTACAGCTCCTTCAGCTTGCAGCCTCCACACCCACCTCCTTCATCTGACTGTGCATATCCTCTTTTAGTTCTTGTCTTAGATGCTCTGTCTTCTCAGAGAGTTTTCCTCGACCCCTACGTGTGAGTTGGAGGAACTGCTAGATGTTCTCATGCACTCGGCCTGCCATAGCCTGATCTCACTATTTTGTAATTGCCGGAACACCTCCTATAAACAATTCAAAGGCAAGGACTGGATTTAGTTCATAGAGCCTAATGGAGTATCCGACCTCTAAAAGTTAATCCAGAATATTTATTGAGAGTGAATGAATGTCTGTATCCTCACATTTACCACATGGAGTGATTGCTTATGAGAATCTCCTGTTTGACAGAGAACATCTCTGAAAAGAAGGCAGGGCTCTTTATAACTTGCCTTTGCACTCAGAGTGCCCTGTCCGTGACACGTTCACAAATAGGAGGAGAATGAAGGAATCAGCAAACGGGGACCAAGATCTGTGGTCAGGCTCTCTTATGTCATCTTGCATCATGTTTCTTGGAAACCTATACTCAAAGGAAGGAGAAGCTCATGTACTTGGTTTGCTCCTTGATTCCTTTTTACCACCAATGGCCTTTGGACAAAACATTGCACCTTTTCTTCCCAATATGTTCTGCACCAAGCTTCTTAGTAGTCTTTTGTTTTGCTTCATAGATAGGAAGATGACTTAGAGAAGAAAAGATTCCCATGGTGGAAAGAGTGAGTAAAGTTACTGTTTATGAATTTCTATTTGTTTTAGAAGCTGGGTTACACAGGATCCCTGAAACAGGTGGGAGAACAATATTTTTTTGTAATATTGAAAACTGTTGGCTTTTTATATCAATCTGTGATGCTGCACTAACTCAGTATGAAAGATGAGTATAATTTATGGGTGGTTATAAACAGCAACAGCTCCCTAGATATTCCAGATCCATTTTATAGAGTTTAAACATGCTTGGTTTTTGTTTGTAATTAAAACTGCAAGAATTTTTTATTAACTACTGCTCACACTTCAGTGGTTCTCCGAGTATTTCCAGGGCTGCTGGTGATGACTGCTAGGCGAGTGCAGATGAACGTGAAATAATGTACATATATAAGCACATTTTCAGGAACTGAAAGCTTTTGTGAGTGCCACTAAATTTCAAACAACTTGGATTGAAAGAGGCAGAACCAGCAAGTTCTCAAAATGCTACTGGATATAGGATTTTGATGAGGTCAGACTGAGTTTATTTCTCAATAGCATAGTGGTTTCCACTCGAATTTCTAATGAAATAAGCATAATGTATAATTCCTCCCTTAGAAAGCTCTGTTCACTCATTCATGTCTTTGGTATGCCATCCAGATGTCTAGTTTCCAAAAGGAACTGATTGATTTGAATGTGGAACTGTCAGTCAGTCAATAACTCTTGATTCGGCACACCAGCCTTGTTATTGATCTGTATCGAGATGACTCTATACACAGCTCTCTGCTGAGAACTTTTCTGAAAAACAATCAAATTATGAGAAGCTACAAGGTCAGTTTTAGGCTCTGTTGCTTCTAAGGGTGTTATTTTATATTGGTCATATGATTTAATAATATACACAATTCCTTTATGTTCTTGGCAGTTATGGCAAGCTAGAGTCTCCTGATGATAGATTAAATTGTCTTGTTTGTATTTGAGTGTCATGAGACTTTGGGGTACATGTTAAGAGTTTGGAAGAAAAGAAAGTATTTCTGGATTTTGGTAAGTGAACAAAAAAGCTAAAATAAAGTTACTACACTGTAAGCTTCTTAGGTGGAGGCACCATTTTATTCATTCCATAAGTAGCTATTGAGTACTTGAGATGTACCTGCCCTTGTGCCAGGTTCTGAAAATATGAAGAAAAAAACGATAACAATACAATCAGAGCCACTTTCTTTTGGGAGTTCATCATCTAACGGGGAAAACAGAAACAAAGACTAATAATTATACTTGTTTTTAGTATTATACTACTTAAGATATGCTCTTAGTGTAACCATCATACAATTAATCAGAGAGTGTGTACGGGTGAGTTTTTCAGACAGAGATGACTGAGCAAAGTCATGGGGTGGGTGTGAGAAAGACCCTAGGTGACAAATGGAAGTTGCAGTAGCCTTGATCATGGGTTAGCAATTCATTCCAGTTGAGGCTGGAGAGTTACATAGGGTGGGATCATGGAGAGCATTAGTATTAGGTTAAGGACCTGAAATTTCACTTGTAAGCATAGGAAAACCAGTGAGTTAATTTTCCATTTAGGCAGCTTACTCCAGTGATTCTACCAAAGACGGGATTGTAGTTGGCAAAATAGAGGGAGACCAATAAGCAACCTTAGTGAGAAATTATGAGGGCTGAATTCAGGCACTGGGCACTGGCTGTGTGGATGGACACTATTTTAGAGACAAGAACCACAAATTTTGATAATGAGCAGTGGGAGTGCAGGGGCCAGGGATGAGAAGCAAGAATCCCAGGTTTGGAACTTGGGTGACTGGATAATGATGGGGCCAAGAGGAGGAATAAGTTCAGTGGGAAGTCAAAACAAGTTTGACAAGTCAAATTTAACTTGTCCATGGGTCACTCAAAACAACATTTCCAATATGTAGTCAGATAAGCTGGTCTGATTATCAGGGTAGATGTCTAGACTAACTATTTAGACTTGGGAGCTCTCAGGAAGTAGACACTAGTTGGCACTGTGATAGAGGCAGAGAGCTCTCTGAGGAGAAGAACATGGAGGCTGAGAATAGAAATATTCAAAACATTGACATAAAAGGATATATCTATATACCTGGACATTCTTGGGGCCCAACACAATTCTTGGTGCTTGCGAAATTTTTGATAAATGTCATCAATTATCCATAAATAAATTTTGAATGTGTGAATAAAAGTTAAATGGTACAATTAGGTGACCAGATTTTAAGGTAGTAGTTCTCACTCTGAGTAAGCAGTGGAGTCCCTGAAGGTCATTTACAAAACTATCAGTGACCAAGAACCCCTCTCCAGAGATCTGATTTGATTGTTTTGCAGAGGGGCCCAGACATACACACGTGCATGTTTGTGTATGCTTTTAAGTCTAAAAGTGACTTCAATGTACAACCAAGGTTAAAAACTATTCTGGAGGAAATAAAAGTCAGCCGGGAAGAGTAATTAGGAGGTAGAAGTCCTGGCTGGAGAAATGGGAAATGAGCCAAGAGAAAACCAAGAAATGGATTGCTTCAGGAGAAAGATAAAATTAGAGAGAACATATTGTGTAAGAAGCCAGACAAAGATCTTGGCCTAAGAAAGAATTAGGTGGAGGGGGTGGATTAAAAAAAGGAACTAGTATGCAAATGGGTCCATGTTCCTCTAGGCATAGGGCCGAATGCATGTAGCTTTATGTCCTCTCTGGCGAGCACCTAACAGTTACGTTAAAATGGAAAGTCAGGGAGCTCGTCATCACTCACTGGTGGTCCGAACATTCCCAGGGGCAATAAAATAATCTCCAGTTGTAAAATAGAAGCTACTGGAAGCAATCCTCCCTATCTTGGGACCTGAAGGGTACCAAGCATGGACTTGTCCTGGGATAGAGGTATGTGTACATGGGTAGTGACAACAGGGGTCCTGGTTGCCAGAAATTGCCCACAGGGAATAGCATAATTTCTCACTTTTTTTTTTTTTTTTTTTACTGATAGACAAGCGTCACCCTGTGTATGTTACCTCCCATTCTTTCTTGTGGGTATATGTGGGGGTTCAGGTTGAAGGCTGCTTTGGTGCTGAGGATTTGATTGAGATGCTTCAAGTATTTTTCCAGAGGGGAAAGTTAGGATATTACTCAGGTGACATGGAAACCATACTGTTGGATTCTAAGGCTCATTTCAGGTTCAGGATACTGTTGTTGAAGAAACAAACACCTAGACCGTCACTCTGAAAGAACAAGGTCATTTTGCATGAAAAGGACTTAGTTTATTACTCAGCATTGGAGTTGTCTGCCAAATGTGAGAGAGAGGGAGAGAGAGAGAGAGAATGAACGGGAATGAACAGGCATGTGCCCATGGGGTGGGAGAGAGCCTGCACCCATATGAGTGCATGAGCGGGCACTGGACCACACATTCTAATCGCTTTACTCTCTTGAAAACACTTTGATCCAGTCAGCTGGGACATACCTCAGACGTCCGTGGATCATTTAGAGTAGTTAATTATCAGCTTTGGGTGTTTGAAACTGCTTCAAGACTGTGATATAGAGCAGGAGAACCTTGTGTTCTCTGTTGTCCTTCAGGCTGAGCCTAGTAAATGCCAGAGCATTAGGAATTGCCCTCTAGTATGTTCTGTTTTTGCTGGTTCT
Source organism: Mormoops blainvillei (assembly GCA_004026545.1). Lineage (NCBI taxonomy): Eukaryota > Metazoa > Chordata > Mammalia > Chiroptera > Mormoopidae > Mormoops > Mormoops blainvillei. Next base: position 17,548 of record PVJD01007642.1, on the reverse strand, counting down.
CTGGTTAATCATTGTCCCATGTCTGGGACTAACTTAAGTGACTATGTATTTGTCATCTCTGCCTTGAGGCAAGGCTGGGTGGGAGTATCAGCTTGAGATGACAAGACGTAAGGCGTCATGGTAGTAGTCACATCTGAACCTAGGGGAATGGCTTGACTTGGATCTTAGTATATACACTGCTCCCAAGAATAGACCATTTTGCAGAAATATACTGGTGACCTTTATGAATGAGCGTTAGAGCTAAGGAGCTGCTTTACCTCAAAAATCCTAGACGCATCACTCTTATATATGCCTGGAAGCTGTGAATGATTATACTAATTTCTTCGTAAGCAGTGGTATAAGCTTAAACACCAAGCCTTCATTTTTTATTCATTCATTCATATGATACTTACTGGGTGTCTGCTGTGTGTCAGCTTTTGGTTAGCCACTGAGGATAAAATGGTGAGCTAAAAAGAACATGGGCCTGTTTTCATAGAGTCTGCAGACTAGCAAGAACAGGGTGGTGGGTGCAGAGGAAATCATTGATCAGATAATTCCCTAACGAACGTGTAATTATAAACTAATGCAAGTCCTCGCAAGGCAACAAATGCTTATCCCTGAGAGTATGTTGTGGAGCAGTGCCCTGCACTGGGGAATCTGAAAAGGCTTCTGAAGAATGGAGCACTGCCAGAAGACTGATGGGAGAGTTAAGGGGTGGTGCAGGAGAGGTGAATGGGGTCAGATCAAGCAGGGACTTGAAGGCCATGTTAAACCTGTGAGAAGGTATTGGATGATTTTTAGTGGGGGCGAGTGACATTGTCAGAATTCTGATCTGAAAAAAATCACTCTGGCCACTGTGTAGTGAACCCATTGGGGAGAGGTGCATAATAAATGTGAGAATCCAGTTAATAAGTCATTGCAGAAGTCTAGGCAAGAGATGCTAGCACAGTAATGGGAAGATAGAGAAAATTGGATAATTCCCAAAATATTTAGGGATAAAATTGATAGTGATGTTGATTGAATTTGAGATTGAGGAAGAGGGAAGAATCAGGGATAACTCTTAGCCTTAGCCCTACAGAACTGTAGGGATAGTGATTTTATTGACAAAGAACTACTGAAAGAGGGGAGGTTATATTTAATGGTATTATTGCTTTGGAATGGGTGTACAGTGAAAATCGTGAGTTGTTTTTAATGTGTTAAGTTTAAATATCTTTGGGAGATCCAACAACAGCTGTTTGCAAGTATATAGCTTCAAAGCTGACCTGTGGAATTCCTTTCTGATACCCTCCTGTACCAGGCTTTTAGCAGTAGCTGTGCAGCGCCCCCTGGAGGGAATTTTTCATTTTGTAGCTTACCTCTACCTCATGGCTGGCTATATAGCCTTGTATCATGGAACATTGGTCCACCATTACATGTTTTTGTTTTTTTTTTGTTTTGTTTTGTTTTGTTTTTTAACCTAGAAGTAGGAGGTGATATGGATCTGTATCTCCAAATCTATATGCATATCTGTACCCACCAGTGGCTGCTGTGGCTTTAGGAGCCATTTGGTACAGTGGGGGAAATCCTGGTTGGAATGATTCCTAGGTAGCCTCTGTAATAACTAGCTGTGTGCTTTGGCCATTGTGATTTCTCTAGATCAGTATTTCCCCTTGTGTGAGAGAAACAGTTGAACAAGATAGTAAGAGTTTTTCTGTCTCTAATGTCCAGTGATTCTAATTTATAATCTTTATCTCCTCTAATCAAATAGTTGGGAGAATGAGATAAATGTGCTTCTAGATATAGAGAGTAACCTTTGGCCATTTCAGAATCGCTCACATTAGGTTTGTGCACCCAACATGGCCTTAAATCACCCATGTTTTATTTATTGTCTGTTAATCAGGTTATTTATCCTTTCTAAGCAATTTTTAGATAAGAGATGGAGAAACATTTCTATTTAAATGCCGACTTTGATCCATGGGCCACAGACACCTGTGGTGCTCTATTGAAGTAGGCTGTGATGCTGCATCTTGGCTGGGAGGAGAATAGGTCATAATTACTTGATGTTTGTCATTGGTACAGGATGGGGAGGGTTAGCACCCTAAGTGCATGCCTCGCATCCCAGACCTGATATCTGGTATGTTTGCCTTACCAACGTGCGAACACTACCTGGTGGTTCAGACAAGCAATTGCAGGATTATACTTTCTGAAACTTGTTCTGCAGCTGAAATGTTCCACTGTCTTTTATTGTTGAGTTCTAATGTCATTTCCAACAATATGATGGGATAATAGGAGAAAAATGACTATGTCTAGTTCATTTTGCTTGCTGGTTAACACTGTTTAGCACTTCCTGCAGAAAGAGTAAAACGTCTACTTTTCTAAAAGGATGATCTAATCGGAATAAATCTGTCTGTGTAGGTTGAGAATCATGCAGGAACTCATGATTAGTCACCTAAACTAGTGCTTCTCAACTTCACTGTGCAATCATATCAGCTGGGGATCTTGTTAAAATACAGATTCTAAGATTCTAGTCCCAGACATTGTGATTCAGCAGGTCTAGGTGGGTCCCAAGATTCTGAGAAGCTACTTGTTTGGGACCACACACATAGAATAGCAAATGCCTAAACAGCACTAATAGTTGTACTCAAACAAAGATGGGTGTAGATAAATGAGGAGAGCTGAATGTTTGGTAGTTAGCCATACCCTAAGACTGCTTAGTTTTGACAAATAATACCACTTTATAAATCCTCTGTATATATTTATTTTTATGTGATTTTCTTGTTTTTCTAAAGAGTAGAATGCAGAGAAAAAATAGTAGTTGATTGAGGTCTTCAGTTAATTGCATTCCAGACTATTAAAGTTTTGTTGAGTTAGCTTCTAGAACACTCAATATATGCCACAAAATGTAGTTATTTAATTGTAACGTACTTTTTTATTTTAATTGTTTTGTTTAACTACACAAACAATACTGGCTCACTGTTAGAAACTCAGACAATGCAGAAATGCATAAAATAAATGAAATCATATCCTCTCCCAAAACCTATCCCACAGATTTAATAACATTATTAAGCAGTTTGAACAGCTTGGGGTGAACATTTTGACTTTTTCCTGTGCTTGTGTAAATCTTGTCTGTCTGTGTATTCACATACACAATGAAATGAAAAATACAGAGGGAAAAAAACGAATAAACATCTTTTATCTTTTCTAACAGGGGCAGGTAGATTTTAGCTCCCATAGGGTGAGATTCAAAGAGGCCCAAAGTAAAGATTTTTCTCTCTTCTTTTTTCTCTCATATGTCTGCAGTTTGGTTTTTGACACTTAAAATACAATATTTTAAGCATCTTTCCAAATATATATTATTTGCTTGCCAATATTTTAATTGTGCTAGACTGGTTCTCTTCATCTGACTATAAATACCAATTTTTGTTGTTTTACATCTCATGAAATATATAGGGATAGGTATAAGATCCCTGGTAAATAAATACATTTTACCGCATTTTGAAGTATCCTCACATCACAGTGGTTGATTTTCTTAGATCTCGGTTGTAATATTAATACTTATTCATCTAGTTTAATGCGTGTTTATTGAGCACTTGCTAGTATGTGCCAGACATTGAGTATCTACCTATACCAGATGCTGGGGATAACAACAGTGAATAAATGAGAAGGCCATGGTCACTACCCACATCCAGCTGGCCATCCAGTTTTACTTTATAGAGATGAGACGTGGTATTTTGTAGGTTTTAAAAGAGAAAAGAAACTCCTGGTAACTTCTCTCTCTTCAAGTGACACAAAAGAATGCAACTATCACTAGCGGGAGACTTCTTCCCTAGGCTTGGCCAGGTTCCAGTTTGGTGAGATTCATCTGGAGGTCAGATGCAGGGCGGGGCAGCCCAGAAAATAGTTCTCTCTTTGCGAAAGCTTCAAAGGACACGCAAGGGCAAGACTAAGAAGCTGGTATTATTTCGAACTGAGAAAGATACATATGCACATTGGGATTTACAGGAAAAATGGTGAGCTTTATTAACTTATTTGTTAGGGTAATGGAGTGTGAAATAATGTTGGGTTTTTTTTTTTTTTGACCAATGCAAAAGTGGAATAATGAATTCATGCTGCATACTCAACTAATGTTATATGTAAATCCTATTTTGCATTAGGCGCCATTGGTGTATTATGTAAATAGAGTTTTATCATTATACAAAGACTACCATTATTGACGAGGCAGCTCTTAATAGCGTGGTTACATTATCTGGATATTGAGAGCACCAGGATTTATTCTTCTGTGGCATAAGTTACTCTATTATCAGGATTTCTTATAAAGCTCATTTATTGAAATAATTAAAAACCAATTGCTCACATCCGCATTGGTAGGATAAGCTGCTTAACAAATCACCACCCCACAATCGTTCCAGATTGGGCTTCTGGAAAAATACCCTTACAAACTTTTATCAGGAAGCGTGAAGCCTATATAGGTTTTACATTTAATACTTGATAATCTTCTGACAACAGTTGAACAGCACTTAATGAGCTCAGCCTCTCTGCAATTAGGATGTTCTGAACAGGGTGAGAAGGGATGGAGAGAGGTTTTATTCTTTTCAATTAATTCCCTGCGTGGTCTAAGCTGCTTCTCCCCCGATAACCACCCCTGCCCGTGGGCTTTGCCCTGTGCCGGCACCACAAGGCCTGGGGAGGAGGCCAGACGGGTTCACAACAGCCGCCGCTCCTCAGTGCCACGCCCATGCCTACGACTGGCATGCTTCGAAGGGCAGTCAGGCAGTTGGATGCAAACATTGGCAGACGGGAGCTGAGAAGCTGGATTCAGATTCTCCAGACAGGTTATTTGGTGAAGATTTGAGAGTTTACAGGAGAATTCAGATTGTTTCGTCTTTATAATTTATCTAAAGAGCAGAAAAACTCTGAGAATATCATTTTAAGGTTAGCACTAGATATTTTCCATCCACTGACATGTCTGTCTTCCCTTATCTTTTTGGTTAAGGTCATATTTTTCTAAACTTTAGCCATTTGGGCAAAAGCTTCACAATTTTCCATATCCTAGTAAGACTTATGCTATAATATTTTTACTTATATTTTTTCTTCATATCGATTTTTTAATGTAGCATAACCATAATAATATTAATAAAATCATAAAGTTAGTTTTAATATAAAACAATTATAATAGGCTAGATTTATTTTATTTTAATATAAACAAAAATGTATACATAGCTATTAAGGTAAAAGTATATTTTTCTGTGAACTGCCTGCAGTCATTCTGTAAAACCCCAGTGGTATGCATAACGTACCTTAAGAAACCCAGCTGTGGTCCATGCTTGGTCTCCCTGTGATTGCTGATGTTTGGGGCAGCTGTAAAAGCAACCCCTGGCACTGGCTGGGCATCCTGCTCCCTGCCCAGGTCAGAGCATTCACTGATTCATGACGCCAAGGCTAGCTCGAGGCCCACACCGCGACTGGCTCCATCGTAAATCTGGTCCATCTCTCACCTCCCTCTTCTCAGTACCCAGCCTCTGTCTTCCATGTCATGGGCTCTTTAGAACACCAAGACTGCTGCCTTTCCCCTAAACCTCAGTCTGCTTTGCACAGGCAGGTGGTCTGGATTTTTTTCCAGGTAAATAAGGTGGCAGTGGATGCCTGGTCAGGCAGCAATCAAAGGTACTGCTTAAACCCATTTTTAAACTTCTCTTTGCTCTACCTCAGAGCTCTTACGTGAAATGCTTCTTGTTGAGTGTTTCCTCCTTGCTTTTCTCTGAGTTCTGATCCAGGTGAGGGGTGGTAATGGTAACAATTTATTCCTTTGTACTTGCTCAGTGAATTTTAAATAGTGTAGTTGGTGGCAAAATTCTTGACAGCAAGAATTTTATAAGATTATTGTAACATTTTTATTGTACTTATTTTAGCTTGTATGCTTTTCAGAATATACTGATACTTAATAATTTATCTTAATAGTGTATCAACACTTAATAATTATTGATACATAATAATATATTGACACTTAATAATTTAAAACTTCAGCTAATGCAAATAATTTATATTTGGCTTTGGATTAATATTAATGTTGGGTTTTGTGGCAGGTTTTCTATTTTGAATATATATAAAATATTATTTTGGCAGTGTTAAGCAGCTAAAATAAGGTTTAATAAAGACACGTGGGTTTCCAGTAGATGGCCATAGTTGAATGAGAGCCCAGGGTTATAAGAATACATTTTAATGGCTCAAAAAACAACAACAACAACAAAAAAACAGGACAAGTCACCTGCAGGACTTCTTCTTTTTAATTTGTTAGATTTCCCTGACACCTTTTATTCAGGAAACTTCTAAACATTATGTCTTATATTTCAGGCATTTCTGTCCATGCTATTAGATGAAAACAGCCCCCCAAATTGATGTCACGTCTTTCTTCAGAGATGTGTGTGCTTGTCCAAAGGGAACCCGAGATTTCTCCAGGGGTGGGGCCTATCAGTGGCCCCTTTGCCTTTATTTCATATGGGTATGTGTGTCCCCGGCAATATCTCATGCTGCTGCAGACCAGCTCTTAACAATTGTGCTATTCTCCCTTTCATATTTGTAGCCTCAGCGGGATCAAGATGGGAAATGACGAGAGATGACATTGGAAAGATACATGAGGCCTAAATGCTCTGGACTTGATTCGGCCAACAGTGGGAAGCCACTGGAAGGTTTTAAGCAGGAGAGTGCAGTGATCAAATCTGTATTTTAGAAAGGTTATGTCAGTTGCAGTTTGGAGAGTAGGTGAATGGAGGGATGAGACAGGCAAACTAGTTAAGAAGTCTTTGCAAGTGTCTCAGCAAGTCTTGGTTAAAAGAGAAATTTAATGACAGTGGCCATGAAGGTGGAAAGAAGGGTATATACAGAGTCCTACACAATAACACCCCCTTTTTATTACAAAACCTTTTATTACAAAATCATAAGCATGTAATTCTGAGAGGTATCAATATCACACTCAAGCATACCATATGACATTGTAGGTGAAATGTTCAAATGAAAACTATAAATTACTGCACCCTTATTATTACTCTACCAACCACACACAAACAGGCATTACTTCTTCCGGACCCGTATTTCAAGGGTATTTAGAATGTAGATGCAAGAGAACTTGGTGGTGTAGGACTCCGGCAAATGGGAGAGAAGGGAGAGCTGAGGTCAATGCCCCGCTTCCCGGTTTGTGTCAGTGGGTGACTAGTGATGCTGTGTCTCATGTGGTCTTGGTTAGGTGTGAACACACTGAGTTGCAGATGTCAGTTACCATATATTGGAATTTACTCCCAATTTCTAACACCATCACCTTTATAAGTAATTTATTTTTGTTAGGTTTAAGTGGATGTGCTTAAATTGAGATATCAGCTGTCATGTACTGAAGGTAATTCATCATTTCGGATGCTGACCTCTTTATAAATTATTTAGTTCAGTCATTAATTTATCAAATGTTTGTTGGGTATTTATTGATAGTATGTGTAGACGTGTACCGAGAGCAAAGCTCTGACCCCTCTATTCATCCCTGTTGTTCACGTGCCTGATTACGTTGCCCAGCCGTCATTGGCCGGAATCACCGCCTCTCCCTCAAGGCCCAGCCGGGCCTTCGGTCCTGGGCAGCCAACTCTCCTGGCTTGGTCTGAATGGGACACATTGCGAAACACTGTCTTTTGGTTTGCATTAGTCTTTTAGACGTCAGACCCATTTCCCTTTCTAAACTTCCCATATTTGTTTACATGGCTTCTCTTTAAAATACTGGCTTTCAGGTTATTATCCATTTCTTTCTCAGATATTTAACTATATGCTAGATTAATGTCATTTAGCTCATTTCACAGATCTGTCCACCCTGGCCCTACTTTTGTCTTCTTACAACTTTACTAATACCCTAGAAGAATATCAATATAATATCATGTTGGAAAAAGAAAAGATTAAGATAAAAAATACCTAAGTTAGCATAAGCTTATGGGAGTAGTATGTTTTTGGGTAAATATCTATAACTTCAAATGAGAATGAAAATTGGAACAGGGTCCATTTAGAGATTTTTACCATTGTCAGGTAAGCACTACTTCTCTCTACCTCCTGTAGGACTGCGGCAGTGCAACCACCCCCTCCTTAATTTTAAGAAGGGTGTAGGTAAGTGAAGAAAGCCACTCAGAGAAAGACAAATGCCATATGATTGTACTTATATGTGGAAATAATGAACAAAATTGAAACAGACTCAAGGTATGAAGAATAGACAGGCAGCCGTCAGGGGGGCAGGGGTTTGGGGGGCTGGGTGAAAATGGTAGAGGGAATAAGATGTGCAAATTGGTAGTTGCAGAATAGCCACAGAGATGGTAGCTTACAGCATAGGCAGTGTGGTCAGTAATATCGAGATAAATAGGTGAGGGCCAGGTGGGCATTTGAAGCAGCAGGGAGGCCACTCTGTAAAGCACCTGATTTTCTAACCACTTTGCTATACATCTGAAACTAATGCAGAATAATATTGAACTCAGATTACAACTAAAATTTTTAAAATTGTTCTATAATTCTAAAAGAAGAAAAGAAAGAAAAAGAAAGGAGAGCTTAGGGCTGGAGAGTGACTGAATCTATGAATTTGGAACTTTTCCACGTAGGAGAGTTTGAAATCTCGTTGTTGGAGTGCCCGTTGACTTTGGGGCCTACCCTTAATGGAATTCCAGGAGCACTCTGTATATTTCTGAGCAGGGAAAATGTGGTTAATTTGGCCTTAGTCAGAAGGCCTATGAGTGTTTTCCTGAGGCTGATTACTTCTCCAGTTCTGCAGACCATATTGTAATGCACTTTGGAGATGGTTTTTTCTTCCCTAAAGACCAACAGCACAGAGAGAAGCAGATTCCATGCTTATTTTGTGATTGGTTTGCCACCTGATGTTAGCTGGAGATTGGATGGCGATGGCGGAAGGAGAAGGGATAGAAAAGAAGAAAAGAAGACATTAACTGTGGAAAGGCACCTAGTGTATGCTCGGTTAAGAAACGTTTGGAAGCATTGAAAAGGTAATGAGGAGAATTTTTCCAGGTAAGAGGGACCTAAGAAAGATGGGTCAATGCACGAATCGTAGAATGAACTTTAGATGACTTAGTGCATTGTTAAGAAGGAAATTTCTTCCTGAAATAGATGTGGCAACATAGCTGGATCCACGCAAAAGAGACTTGTCCTCCTTAGATCTAAGGAGAAGAGGGAGCTGCCATCCTGGAGGGTTTCAGAGAATCTAAAGCAAAGAGATTCTGTTCTTTTCAGTCCCTCCTAGTGTTACCGGAGACACCCGAGTCAGGGGCACCCTTCTTTGGTTCTTGCCCCACTTGCAAGAGAAGAACTCAAATGAGAGACAACACGTATAGTAGAAATGAAATAGCAAGTTTATGTTTGAAATACATTTAAGCAAAAAGGCAATAAGTGGGCACTGAGCTCATCTGAGTGCCCCAACTATTTGGGGTTCAGGGATTATATACTTTAGCCGGCTTCTGGGCACCCTTCCTTCTCCCTCTTCTAGACCTTGGGATTAATATACAGTTACAAAGTCTTTCTTAGCAAGTAAAGGCTTTATGTCTTAATCAGTGAAATTGCTACAGAGGCTCCCTTTCCCAGCACAGAAGCTTCCTTGCCTAGCACAGAGTCTCAAGGACACCTCTCCTCCTGTACTATCTTTGCTTCTGACAGTTTGATCGCCCAGCAATCTTATCAGACCGAGCTCAGAACTGCTGAGTTAATGGGTGAGACATGTCTCTCTCCCCCTTTCTGCCTTGATTTACTATCTATCCTGCCTAACACTAGCAACAGTGCCTCCATCCGACTGGATAGAATACCCCAGGTCATCCATCAGCCCGGGTTAGGTTACGCCCTGAGGTCATCCTCAGCACTGTTTGAGGGGAGGACTTGCTAAAGGAGGAGGTTACACAGGAGAGGGGAAGAATGGCTATTAAAGGCAAAGTCCTGGAGAATATCCCCTTTTCTTGTGAAAGGAAGTGCATCGTGGTGGGCGCCAGGGAATCTCTCCCTAACCTCTCACAAGATGCAGACGGAAAAGCGGCAAACCTGCTTCAAAGACAAACCGTCTTTATTCCAGATCCGCAGTTAGAATTCCATGTATGCTGCTCAGTGAGTTTTTTAAAGGAGAGATGTGGGAATGGGAAGACCAAGCTTTCTGAAAGAAGGGAGGAGAAAGTTCAGCCAGCACTGTTGAGAGGCTGGTACTGCACTTGCCCCTAACAAAGGCTCTAAATCCCCTCCCCCGGGGTTTGTGACAGTGAGATAGTTTAGAGGGTGATCCTCAGAGATCTTTGTAAACCTCTCGCACAAGCCAGACCGTGTCAGATCTGAGAAGCCAGTCATTCAGGCCCATGTGGATTATTCACCCTGTATTACATCTAGAATTCTTTGCAGGAATGATAAGCCCAGAGAAATACTGGGCACTGGGCATTGGCTTTGCCCTCAGGGATCCCTGCACTTTCACTTCTTTTTTTTTTTTCTTAAACAAAATAAACTATGCTTTTAATTTTAATCAAAAGAAAACTCATTTGGTCCATCTCGTAAGGACACTTGAAATAATTTGCTAATAAAGACAACCAACATCCTACATTACTTTTATTAGCATTTTTTGTATGCTGAATTTACTCCTGGACCATGAGTTGTTGTTTCTTCCATTTCTTCTGGAATATCTTTTTCTTTAGTGCAACCTCCTTCCTGGTTTAGGAACAACCCACTCTTTTTCAGTGAGGACCATCTTGATGTGGCAGGGAGAGCCCACGTGTGGGTTAATCTGTCCATGGACCCTGTAAGTTCTGTGCCGCATCTTGGGAGGTTTGCTCGCCTGCATGTGCTCAGTAACCAGAGACTCTACGTCTACACCCTGAAGTTGAGCATTACTCTCTGCATTTTTAAGCATGTGCAGCAAAAATGCAGCACTCATTTTGGGCCCCTGACCACTGTTTGGCCTGGGCACACCTACCAACTCCACCATTGTAACAACGGCATAGCACACATTGCTTCTGTACAGTGACATTCTTCAGGTACTTGGTGGTGGCTTTTTGGATATATGCATACCCTTAATAGCCTGAGGACAGTTTTATGAGTGTTCTTAAAGAGAACAAAGATTTGAACCTCTCAATTTGCATAATTTGGGGGGGGGTGTTTCTGGGTCAAGTGAATAGCAAGCCATTTTCAGAGGTCGCTTTAGCTTGCTCACAGGAAGAAATGAATTTATACTTTCATTTAGGAAACAAAAGCCCGGTGAGTTGTAGTAATTTCTTTAAACTAATAATTTGTCATTACAGTACTTCCCTCTATAAACAAATCTTTTTCATTTTGCTTTTAATGCTGGCATCACATTTGCTAATCACTGAGATCTCCATATGAAGTGTGGAGCAATAAACTGTGTGTGCTGGTGGTATTTTGGGGAGAAGGAAGGGACACATAGAGTGGAAATTCAAAAAAAATTTCTGTTAGTAAATTTGAGTTTGTTGTCTGGAAACAATAAGTTTGCTTAATTACCTTTTACTATTATATTTCACTATTTACCTCTTGTATTTTCTAGAGGCCAATTGTTATGTTTGAATGAGGGAAGCTGTTTAATAATCATGTGCATCTTTTAGTTTATTTTTCTACAAATTAAATACTATACGTTTCCATATAACCTTTTCTTTTCTTTTCTTTGACTTTATTGTTGTTCAAGTGCAGTTTTGTCCATTTTCCTCTACCACTCCCCCAGCCCTCTCATTTCCTCCCCCGACTCTTGATCCCACCCCCTGTTGACTTCGTCCATGAGTCCCCCATATATGTTCCTTGCCCACCCTTCCTGGGTTTCCCCCCATTTTCCCCTCTCTGCTCTCCTCTGTTCACTGTCAGTTTGTTCTTCACTTCAATGTCTCCAGTTATGTTTTACTTACTTGTTTGTTCTGATGGTTAGTCTCCACCTGTAGGTGAAATCATGTGGTATTTGTCTTTTACCACCTGGCTTATTTCACTTAGCGTACTGCTCTCCAGATCCATTCATGTTGTTGTGAATGGTAGGAGCTCCTTCTTTCTTTCTGCTGCATGGTGGTATTCCATTGTGTAAATGTACCACAGTTTTTTGATCCACTCATTTACTGTTGGGTACTTAGATTTCCTCCAACACTTGGCTATTGTAAATTGTACTGCTATGAACATTGGGGTGCATAGGTCCTTTTGAATTAGTGTTTCCAGATTTTTAGGGTATAATCCCAGCAGTGGAATCACTGGGTCAAAAAGCAGTTCCATTTTTAGTTTTTTGAGGAAATTCCAAACTCTTTTCCACAGTGGCTGCATCAGTTTTTCATTCCCACCAACAGTGCACTAGGGTTCCCTTTTCTCCACAACCTCTCCAGCACTTGTTTGTTGATTTGTTTATGATGGCCATTCTGCCTGGTGTGAAGTGGTATCTCATTGTGTTTTTAATTGGCATCCCTCTGATGGCTAGTGATGCTGAGCATCCTTTCATATGTCTCTGGACCCCCTGTATGCCCTTCCTGGAGAAGTGTCTGTTCGGGTCCTTTGCCCATTTCTAAATTGGGTTGTTTGTCTTCCAGGAGTGGAGTCATGTGAGTTCTTTATATATTTTGAAGGTCAAATCCTTGTCTGATGTATCATTGGCAAATATACCTTCCTGTATGGTTGGTTCCTTTTTCATTTTGCTGATGTTTTCGTAAGCCGTGCAGAAGCTTCTTATTTTGATGAAGTCCCATTTGTTTATACTTTGCTTTATGTCCCTTGCTCTAGGGGACATATCGGTGAAAATATTACTGTGTGGAATATCTGAGATTTTCTAGCCTGTGCTCTCCTCTAGGCCTTTAATGGTTTTAATAGTTATATTTAAGTCTTTTATCCACCTTTAGTTTATTTTTGTGTATGATGTAAGTTGGTGGTCGAGGTTCATTTTTTTGCATGCAGCTGTCCAGATGTCCCAACAGCATTTGTTGAAGAGATTACATTTGCTCCATTTTATGCTTTTGCCTCCTTTGTCGAATATTAATTGTCCTTAGAGACATGGGTTTATTTCTGGGCTCTCTATTTTCTTCCACTGATCCATGTATCTGTCCTTACGTGTACTGGCGTACCACATGGTTTTGATTACAGTAGGCTTGTAGTATAGTTTGATGTCAGGTATTGTGACCCTCTGACTTTGTTCTTCTTTCCCAAAATTGCTGAGGCTATTTGAGTCTTTTATGGTTCCATATAAATTTTTGAATTGTTTGTTCTATACCTGTGAAATATGTCATTGGTATTTTAATAGGAGTTGCGTTGAATCTATCAAGTGCTTTGGGTAGTATGGGCATTTCGATGATGTTAATTCTTCCAGTCTGTTAACATGGCATATGCTTTCATTTATTTGTATCATCCTTTATTACATTATTCAGTGTTGTATAGTTTTCTGAGTATAGAACTTTTACCTCACTGGTTAAATTTATTCCTTTGTAACTTTTTTTTTTTTTTTTTGCTGTGAATGAGATTTCACAGTGAATGAGATTTTTTTCCTGATTTCTGATTCTGATATTCATTGTTGGTTTACGAGAGTGCCTTTGATTTCTTGTTTTAATATATATTTTATTGAGTATCCTATTACAGTTGTCCCATTTTCCTCCCTTTATCCCCTCCACCCTGCACCCCATCCCATCATCCCCATATCTCTTAGTCCATGTCCATGGGCTGCACACACCGTTCTTTGGCTTTCTAATTTCCCACACTACTCCCAGCCTCCTCCAACCACTTTTTTTTTTTTTTTTGGTCACCGTGTTCCTGTCACCACGTTCCTGTCACCACTTCCCCAGCCCCACCTTATTGACTTTGTATCCCACTGTTTTGCCACATTTACTTATTAGGTCAAATAGTTTTTTGTTAGAGTCTATGGGGTTTTCTATGTACACGATCATATCATGTGCAAACGATGACAGTCTTACTTCCTCCTTTCCTGTTTGGATACCTTTTATTTCTTTTTCTTGTCTGAAGGCTGTGACTAGGACCTCCAATATGATGTTGAATAGAAGTGGTGAAAGTGGACACCTTTGTCTTGTTCCTGATCTTAGTGTGAAAGATTTTAGTTTTTGCCCATTGAGTATGATGTTGGCTTTAGGTTTTTCATATATGGCCTTTTTATGTTGAGGTATGTGCTCTCTACTCCCATTTGCTCAGTGTTTTTATCATGAATGGGTGCTGTAATTTGTCAAATGCTTTTTCTGCATCTATTGATATGGTCATGTGATCCTTGTCTTTCCTTTTGTTTATGTGATGTATTATGTTTATTGATTTGTGAATATTGTACCATCCTGGGATGAATCCCACTTGGTCATGGTGGATGATCTTTTGAATGTGTTCCTGGATGCAGTTTGCCAATATTTTGTTGAGGATTTTAGCATCTATATTCATCTGCAATATTGACCTGACTGTTTTTGTTGTGTCTTTGTGGTTTGGGGATTAGGATGATGCTGGCTTCATAAAAAGAGTTTGAGAGTCTTCCCTCTTTTTGGTTTTTTTGGAATAGTCTGAGAAGGATAGGGGTTAGCTCTTCCTTAAATGTTTTGTAGAATTCTCTTGGGAAACCATCTGGTCCGGGGCTTTTGTGTGCCTGGAGTTTTTTGATTATTGCTTTGATTTCACCAGCTGTTATCAGTCTGTTCAGGGTTTCTGCCCCTTCTTCATTCAGTTTTGGAAGATTATATTTTTTCCAGGAATTTTTCCATTTCACCCAGGTTTTCAAATTTCTTGGCATATAGTTGTTCATAGCAATTTCTTACAATTGTTGGTATTTCTTGGTATCTGTTGTAATCTCTCCTCTTTCATTTCTGATTTTACTCATTTGGGTCCTCTCCCTTTTTTTCTTGATGAGTCTGCTTAAAGGCTTGTAGATTCTGTTTATCTTTTCAAAGAACCAGCTCCTGGATTTATTGATCCTTTGAATTGTTCTTTTAGTCTCTATGTCATTTAATTCTGCTCTGATCTTGGTTATTTCCTTCCTTCTACTTGCTCTGGGCTTTGTTTGTTGTTTTTCCTCCAGGTCTTGTAGATGTAGGGTAAGTTTGTTTATTTGAAATATTTCTATCTTTTTTCAGGTGGGCCTGTATCTCTATGAACTTTCCTCTTAGAACTGCCTTTGCTGTGTTCCATAAGCTTTGGACTGTTGTGTGTTCATTTTCATTTGTTTCCAGAAACATTTTTATTTCTTCTTTGATCTCGTTATTGACCCATTCATTGTTTTATAACGTGCTATTCAGTCTCCGTGAGTTTGAGTGTCTTTGAGTTTTTTCCTTAAGGTTTGTTTCTAGTTTTAAACCCTTGTGGTTCTAGAAAATGCTTGATGTGATTTCAGTTTTCTTAAATTTGTTGAGGCTTGTTTTGTGTCCTATCATGTGGTCTGTCTTTGAAACTGTTCCATGTGCATTTGAAAAGAATGTGTATGTTGCTTCGTTGAGATGAAAGATTCTATATATACCAGTTAAGTCCATTTGATCTAGGACATTGTTCAATGCTCCAATTTCCTTGTTGATATTTTGTTTAGAAGATCTATCCATTTTTGACAGTGAGGTGTTAAAATCCCCTAGTATAAATGTGTTGCAGTCTATATCTTTCTCAAAGTCCTTCAAAATTTTCCTTGTATATTTGGATGCTCCTATGTTGGGTGCATATATATTTACAATGTTTACATCTTCTTGATGGATTCTTCCCTTCAGTATTATGTAGTGCCCTTCAGTATCTTTCTTTTTTTCATAGCTTTTGTTCTGAAGTCTGTTTTGTCTGATACAAGTATTGTTTCCTCTGCTTTTTTCCTGTCCATTTGCTTGGAATATTTTTTTCCAACCCTTCACTCTCATCTGTCTAGGCCTTTTTTTCTGAGGTGGGTCTCCTGTAGGCAGCCTATGTGTGGGTCATGTCTTCTTAACGATTCAGCTACCCTATGTCTTTTGATTGGAGCATTTAATCCATTAACATTTAAGGTTATTATTGATGGGTACTTATTCATTTTTTCCCCTTTGTACCTGTGTTCCTCTCTCACTCTTTTCCTCTTCTTATAGCAGTCCCCTTAGTATCTCTTGCAGTGCTGGTTTGGTAGAGGTATACCCTTTCAGCCTTCTTTTATCTGTAAAACTCCTTATTTCTCCCCCCTTTGTAGTTGAGAGCCTTGCTGGGTAGAGTAGTGTTGGTTGCAGTCCTTTGCTTTTCATTACTCGGAATATTTCTTGCCATTCCCTTCTGGCTTGTAGTGTTTCTGTGGAGAAGTCAGCTGCTAGCCTTATCGGCATTCCCTTGTGTGTTACTTCTTGTTTCTCCTTTGTTACTTTTAAGATTCTCTCTTTGTCTTTAAAACTTGGCATTTTGATCATGATGTGTCTTTGAGTAGGCCTGTTTGGGTTCATCTTGATTGGGACTCTCTGTGCTTCCTGAACATGTGCGGTATTTTCCCTCTCCAGGTTTGGGTAGTGTCTGTCATTATTTTCTGAAACATGGTTTCTATCCCTTGCTCCATTTCTTCTACTTATGGTATTCCTGTGATTCAAATGTTATAATTCATATTGTCTTGCATTTCCCTTAAGGTGTCTTCATGTTTTTTTGAGTCTTTTTTCATGCAGCTTCTCTACCTGGGTATTTCTTTCTACCTTGTCTTCCAGCTCATTAATTTGGTCCTCTGCGTCATCCAACCTGCTTATAATTCCTTCTAATGTATTTATTTATTTTTTTTTTGGAAATTGTATTCTTCATTCCTTCCTGGTTCTTGTTTAAGGTTTCTATTTCCTTTTTTATCCTGTTTTCATTCTCATTCAGTTCCTTGTAATTGTCTCTTGAGTTTCTTGAGCAACTTTATCTCCATTTTTTAAAAAATTCTATATCTGATAGTGTGCTAACCTCCATTTCATTTCACTCTTTTAGTGGGGAGTCTTCTGTTCCTTCTGATTACTGGTTCTTTTTTTGTCTCCCCATTTTAGGTGACTATTTTTGTTTCTGTGATTCGTGAAGCTCTGCTTTGCCAGCTATCTTTGTAGGGTAAACTTCTGTGGTACAAGTTCTGTGGGACTCTGTGGTGTGTCTCTTTGATCTCCTTGTCTGGATACTGTAGGCTTGCCCTTCCATTTGTGTGGGGTCTCTTGTGTATTTGGGCTTTTCTTGTGGGTGGCTCCTTTGTTGGTGGGTTCTCTCCTCCTGTGGGTTTACTGGTATTCACAACTCCACCTTACCTTGTATGCGATCGGGGCAGGGCAAAGGTGAAATGGAGTAAGACTGGGGGACTATTCTTTGGGAATTAAAGTACTAACAAGTAGAGACAGATAGGAGATCCTTGGAGAAGTACTGCAATAAGTGTGATAATTCACCCAAGTAGCCACTTTTTATAAAAGTTGAAAAAGATATAAGACTCTTATGGGAGTAGGGGAGAATGTGAGCTGACTCCAGAAAGCAGAACGCCTTTGTGAGGTCAGATGATGAGATATAGTGAGAGTAAGGGATAGAACCTTGGGGTAGTATGGGAGAAAATAAAGTTAACCACAACAGTAATAAAGCTCAGGAAGATAGCAAAATGGCCCAAAACTTGGATAGGGTGCTGTGTGGGATTTGGAACAGCAATAATAAG
>PVJD01007641.1:0-81577 GCA_004026545.1 Mormoops blainvillei | reverse complement strand
CCGTGAATCTCCGGAGACGGGGCTGCACTGTCTCCTTCTCTGGATCAGCTCTTTCCTGCACTGACCGTGGCATAGAGAAGCACCGTACCGGCGTTACACTGAAAATGGATGGGCCAACCTCTGTTCCCTGTCTTCTCCTGTCCAGAAATAACCTTATTTTAGTCATAGCAGTGAAGACTTGTCAGAAGAGTGACATTAGACATTATTAACGTTACAAAGTGAAAAATAATGTTGGCCTGCTCGCGGCTGTACCCGGCCTCTTTTTTCTGACTCAGTGTTCTAGGAGCCAGCTAGCACATCTCTTACAGAAAGAGCCAAGCGTATCTGTCCAGATTAAGGTCAGTACGACAATAGCCGGGGTTTTCAAACGCTATGTGCCGTGATCCCCAAGAGGAAAAGTCTCCCCTGATCCTTAAAAGCAGCACATGGGAGACCTCATGGCCTCAGTCCAGCTCCACTGCAGCTGTGATGCTACTTGTTCAGTGGGTGCATTCTATCTGGGGTGGGGGCGCGGGGGCAGGGGGGGCGGGTGTCTATTCCGTGATCTGATCAAGCTACAAGATGCCTCTCCTTCCTGACACACATCCCTGTACCTTCTTCACGGATGTTCCCATGTGCCCACGGAGGTCTTGTCGAGGGCAAGAGTGAGTCAAAGAATATTGGCATGATATAAGAAAGAAAAATAACCTTGACAGCCGCTTTGGTACTCATTGGCGTGAAAACGCAGTGCTGTAGCATCACCCTAGAAAACAACAAGGAGCCGGCACACTGGCCTGCCGCCCCGGCGCTGTGTGCACTGAATAGGGGGGGTTGCCTTTTACTTGTAGCCGTGGCCCCATTAAAGGCAGTGCCTCCCTCTTCCCCAGGTGCACGGGCAGTTTCGTGGCTGCTCAGTGCCACCACTTCTAAGGGTGCTCTTGTGTTTCCGAGGACTGTCAGCAGGTCCAGGCTCATGCAGATATAATTGGTGGCCCCTCACATCTGCTCAGAGCCCGTCTCTGCCCAAGGAGGGCTCTGTCCGAGCCCCTGGGACCGCCTGCACGCAGGGAGGCTCGGCCTCCCTGGACGTGGCTCTCATCGAAGCCAGAAGCAGAGCTGGTGGCTAGCAGCCCAGCGCCTTGCGCCCCAGGTGGGAGAACGCAGCAGGGCACAGGCCACCCTGCCTTCCAGACTCCCTCGGAAGCACTGAGCTCCCACGGTGACAGCCGTTGCTTTCATGACATCATACATTTTGCGGGCTCCCGCCCTTTCCGTGTTTCACTCCACTTCCCCGCTGCAAGCGTCTCCTGGAACCAGCCTTTCAGCAAACCATCTGCACTCAGGTTCCGGTCTCAGGGCCAGCTTCTGGGGAGGTGGGCAGAGGCGAGCCCCTTCCCCGATGCATCGCCGCAGAGCCCCTCTCCAGGCCCCTCCCTCCCAGCGAGCGAGGTCTTGTCACCTGAGCACTGGGCGGAAGCAGCCGCCTGCAGACTAACGCAGGCTGGGACGGTGCGTCTCGCCTTTAGGTGCGGGGCTTGGAGGAAGGAAACAGCCTGGAAGAGCACAACGTATGGAGACGCCAGATCGAACAGAGGGTTACACAGCGAGCAGGGCGCCTGAGCCCTTGGGGTGAGAGAGACCCTGGGCCACTGGCCGCTCAAACTCAAGGCCGCAAGGTGCCCCATCCCACACCTGCTTAGTGAGTGTCTTCTATGTGCCAGGGGTGGCGCCAGCTACATCCCACCCCGCATGGCATCTCTTCTATATGACAGTTCCCTCTACCAGCTTCTATTTAGTGTAATATCATACTTTTAAAAATAAATCAGAGAAAAACAACACTTTGCCCTCGTCCGATGAAACGCAGGCAGTAAACCAAGAGGAGGCCCTCTCTCCCTGGGATAAGGCGTAAAGAGCGGACCATGCGCCTGGGCCTCCCAAAGGGCCATGGGGTAGGTGCTTGTCTGGTGAACCCAGTGCCGTTGGCATGGAGACGACATATCTATCAAGTTCAGAAATGCCTTCAGGTCAGCAACAGGAGGATATTACCACCCAGCAGCTCGTAGTGGTGATTCGGAGTTGACCTGTCACCCTTCTGGTGCCGGAGAAAGGAAACAGTTGGAAGGCTCTGTGACCGAGCACAGCACGGAGGGAAATGGTCCTGCCCTACCTTTTCGACCCCCCACCGCGGCCTGCTTCCCTCCCCCGTGGGGGCAGCTGCCTACGACCTGCCCCCCCCGCCCCATCTCATCTGCTGCCCTTCTGTTTATCAATCAGGTCTCAGCTCTCTTGTCATTCTCTCAAGGACATCTTCCTAGGCTGTTAAGACCAAATGGCCATAAAAAGGGCAACCTTAAAATGGCTACCTAAGAGGGCCACCCCGTCTTTATAAGGGTGTCTACCTCTCCGTGTTTGTATTTTATTCCCTTTACTGTAGTTGATAACTATGCATGTACTTGACATATCTACCTTTTCTACGAGCTCCTTGAAAGTAGGAGCCACGTCTGGTTCTGCTCGCTTGTGAATCCCCCTCATTGAGAGTGAGAGTCGAGGGTCTGACCTTAACTGGCCTCAGCAGCAGTCAGCGCATAATTGATGCAAACACAGCTCTTTTCAGCACCCCCAGGGAGGGGCCCTCGCTCAGAGTCCTCAGAGTATGCTCGACAGAACACTCGCTCCAGGTTTGACGTCAAACGAAAAAAAATGTTTCCTAAATCTGGATTAAGGAAGTCTGGAAAGGCATGTTTTAACAAAATTGTCCAGATTTCCTCTCGGAGCACTTAAAACACTGTGTGCGGTGATGGCTAAGAAGGGAATACACTAAGAAAATGCCCAGCTTGTCTTCTCTGGCCCCACCAGCCCCAGGCTGCCGGCCCTTGGGCTGGCCCGTGCGTTTTTATTACCTGTGCCGAAGCGCCTAGCGCGACGTGGGCAGGAGGAGCGCGTTCGCGAGTGCCGAAGGAAAGGGGTGGCGCGGGACAGGTAGCATGGGGACAGGCGCAGTCTATGCTTTGCAAAGCCAAAAACTTATGCAATTTGGGGGACTATTTTAAGAAAAAGGATACAGAACGCTCTTCATTTTGTGAATTTTACAACATATATATGATTACGTGATTACATAAATAGAGACGTGCTTTGAAATCATACCCAGGCCACCTAAACCATGTTCGTGTCCTCTGGCGAGACATCCCCACAGGGGCATTCTCAGCGTCCTCGGGTTTAAGAGCTTCCCAAGGTAAGGACCTTGTCCTTTCCAGCTCTCTGCGTCCACTGGTCTCCTCGGCAACTACACTTTTTATCTGAGCGAATCCCAGCACATAGTAGGCACTCAATCAATGGCTGACTGATGATGAATTACAGGGAAGGAAGGGAGGGAGGGAGGGAGGGAGGGAGGGAGGAGCTTGTTTTATTCTTTGAGCACCAGAACCCTTAGAGTTTCTCATCACGGGAAGTTCACTTGATGGAAGCTTAGAAGATTTACGAAGACTCCCTCTCCTTAAATTATCCAGAGCACAGCAGAAAGGTCAGGAGCGCGTTCCCTCCCTCAGACGCCCTGATGCGCAGGCGGGCTCAGCTTCTCTTCTCGGATCTGTCAAACCCACTCGCTTCCCCCTGCACCTTCAGCAACTCCTTAGCTTCTCCAGGTTTCTATTGAGTCTCGGGAATCTGTGGAGACTCCACAGTGGGGATTCCCATGGGAGCCTGAAACACCCCCGCCTTGAATGGTAGTTGCCTCCGTGGGCAATTCAATCCACCGGAGGCCTGACAGGGACAATGGGCCCCAGAGTGCGTAGTCACACACATTGGAGTCACCAAGGAAGCACATAAAAAACACATCCCTAAGCCCCACTCGGGACCAGTTTCATCATGCTACCTGGCCCAGGGCCCAGGCATAAGGACGTGTTAAGAGCTCCTTATGTGAGTATAATGTTCAGCCAGGTTGGAGAGCTGCTGGGCCAGAGAAATTGATGCTGCTTCCGGGATCTTCCCTGAATTCATATGTGAATGTGGGTAGTCTCATCACACAACCCAGACCTCAGTTTTCTCATTGGCGACGTGGGTGGGATATACGATATCCTGTTTGGGAAGAAAATGGTTCAAGTTTCATACTTGGTAAGCATGTGTTCTTTCTCTATAACAAAAACTTTTGGAGCTACGACAAAGGCAAGATGGTACGGAGAGTGCAAAGATGTCCTCCCTTGGGCCAAACTGTCTTTATATTACATTTTCATGACTCCTCAAAAAAACAAAACAACAAATTTTCTGGCCTATTTTAATGAAGATTAGAGTCAATTTTCACCTCATCATGGCACTGAGACCATTTGTTACCATAGGTAGTTAACTAGTTATTAATAAAGGGAGCAAAGGGAATTAGACATTGAGCTTGATCAGCTGGCGAGCGGGAGCCTGTTTGCTTAGCCAGGAAGCTACAGCTTCACACCACAGGGGATCACAGCATTGCTCCACCAGCGGGGTTCACATTCCTCCCTCCCCTCTCCAGTACTGGATTGTTGGGGGGCACTGGGAGAGGTGCTTTACCATAGAGACCTATCAGGCTAACTAGGGGGTTTACCTGTCAATAAATCCATGAAACCTTGGAAGGTTGATTGATTTTTTTGGAATAGCACCTGGTCCATCCCAAACCCGAGCTAATATAAAAGAAACATCCTCTCTCTCTCTCAGTCTGTCTCTCTCTCCTCTACCTTGTAACACACTCCCATCTTACTTTTGTGCACTTTCTCACCCAGGAGCACACAATCATGTGGGCTCCAGAGGACTAAGCTTTAATATGAAGCGGAAATTCTGGGCACTGGCTTTTGTGTGGGCCTTTCTGAAGACAAAGTTGGACTTTTTCCATGGCAGGATGAGGGGAGAAAAGACATTGGAAACCCAGGGGCAGAATTCCACTCGAATAAACCACAGTCTGCCATGCATGGGTCTTTGGATTACTTTCCTCATGAACCCACAGAAGAACCTAATTTCCACCAACACCTTCAGCCACTCTTTCCTTAAGCGGCATCACTTGGTAAGACTCATAATATTGGATATTGAGCAAAGCAAAAGAGGGCACCGATGTTACCTGAACCTTTACTCCATCACAGCTCTGCCCTGTTCCAGCTGTGCAATCTCGAATTTCAGCTTCCTTTCCTCTATCATGCAAATATTTCTTATAGTTTTGTGAAGAGCAAATGGATAATGAATGTATTGTAATTTCCTGGCATATAATAGACATGCAGTAAATATTGGTGGGAGATAGGTTGAAAATTTCAGACACAGGGAAAGAACATTAAGAAAAACAAAGAAACAAGAGAACATAGCATTGACCTTGCCCAACAAAATTGCTATATGGAGGCTCTGAATCCAGGAGGGCCAGGAGACCCATCCAGGACAAGATGAGAGGCAGCAGCCTCACTGCACCTTGAACCTGAATCTTTCCATCCCTAACCAAGAGGTTTTGGTCGATGCCAAGTTGGACTGTGCCATGAAGGGCAGTGTAAGGGATCTGGGTTTTGTCCTACAGAGAGTGGGGACCCATCAGAGGTTTTCAAGACGTGACAGGATGAGTGCTCATCAAAGTTTGACACCTAATGAGTGTAATAATTGCCCGGGATGAGGACTGGATGACGAGTTCCTGCCATTCTGATGAGAGTCTCCATTTACCTGGTGAGCTCTGTTTCTAAATTTAATAAACCATGAAACCTTTGACTTCCAACAGACACCTTAAAATAGGCAGAGTCCACAAAAATGCCGAGAGAGGCACAAATTCCGTTTCCGCATGCCTGCCCCAGTCCCGGCAGGGTCCTGTGTCCCCGAGAGCACTTGGTATGCATTGAGCTGATCAAAAGGCATCAGTGAAAACATATTTCATCTGTGGACATCATTTTTCTTTGGTTCAGAGTGACTTTCCCTCCTAATCAAAAAAAAAAAAAGAAAGAAAGAAAGAAAAGAAAAAAAAAAGAGGACCCAAAGTAAAAAGAAAAAAAATGAAAAGCAAAGTCTTCATATCAAACAAAGCCTTATTGATTTTTTTTTCATTTACAAAAAAATCAACCAGACCTGCCTCTTAAAAATAGAATGGCTAAGGGGCTGAACTCATGTCACACCAAGAACCCAAACTTCCTGCCGACTTCAAGGAGGGCTTCTCAGTTAGAACCAAAGCAGAAGAAGCCGAAAGACAGCTACAGAATTGAATCCCAAACCCAGGTCCCCAAAACTTCTCTTTCTTATTCTGTCCCCATACTCCGCAAAGTTTGGAGTTGAAATATCACACAGGAGGTATCAAAAGGCCTTATGGGAAATGCCGTATTTGGGGTGAAAGGCAGACATCTGAGCATCTATTGCGTCAAAGGTGTTGCCCCTGCAGAGACGGAGCGGGTGGGGCCAGAGTCAGCACAACATTTACCATGCATTTCAGATTCCAACCTGCTCTAAGTCAAGGATGTTGGCCACATGTGACAGAATCCCAAGACCAACTAGCAAATTGCAATAAGAAGAATTTATTGACTCGTGCTCCTGACAAGACCGGGACAGAGCTGCCCTTAGGCACAGCTATATATAAGGGCACCAGTAATGACGGTAGCATTCTATCTTTCTGTCCACTTACGTTTATCTCTGGTTCCCTCGGTTAACTGGCTTTCTTTTCTTATTGAGGTCAAGCTTTCTCCACATGGCAGGCCAAACAGCCATCACCAGCCCCACGCCCCACTGCCTACAAGCCCTGATTCAAAAGGAAAAGACAGCGCCTCATCTATCACTGAGCTGGAGGAGTCCAGAGAGGACCTCTAACTGGCTGGAGATCATTGGAAAGTGTGAGGCATCACCAAAATTGCATGGAGGGGGATAGGAGTCCCCCAAACCACTAGACATTGGCAAGTTGTCACTGTATCCCTCACATACATAGGCAGACCAGCCAGCATTGCAGCATAGTTCTAACATCCCCCAAATTAAACATTCTAAGTGATAAAACATGGAATATTTTATCACATAAAATCAGCTAGATCAAACTATATCATTCTGCTGTAGAGGGGACATCACAATCTTTTCATCAAATAAAGTAGGAACTATTAACTCTGTCTCATAGAGAGATCTGTCATCTCTTCAACAGACTGAGCCTTGCCAATCATGAGGCCGTGGCTTGCTGTGCGTGCTTGGATATTATAAAGTGTGCACGGCATTGAGCAATCATGATATTATTATACTTTTGCCCAGCCCCTAAAGGACTTTGTGTCTAGGTCCTCAGAGGACCACGCGTCCCGAATGCTGAGCAATGCTGAGGGCCCACTGATTGGCATCTACACAGCTGTCTGAAGTTCTGACAGATACTTGTGTTTATCAAACCAACATGTCTGAAGATGTGTTCATATTCCACAGGGCACATGCTCTCAAGAGTATAGATGTTAAAAGTTTCAATGACTAAAAGCATACTGTAACACTCTTAGATAATAGCTGTCTGAAATAGTGGATAAAACTCTCTGAGAACTGGGGCCAAGAAGAACTGTCAAACTTTTCCTACAACCGTGATATCACTGTTTAGCTTTTCCTGCAAGCTAAGCCTGGGTCTTACATTTGCACAGGTCGTTTGGAAGGGGATCACGGCAGGAGAGACAGAGTGGTAAATTAGGAAGGGAGGAAAGGGCAACAAGTGGGACATTGCTGAGCTGGTGGCCACTGTGGTCACACGAGACCAACCTCTAGGGAGATCCCGTGGGAACGGTGGAATGCCCTTGACTTGTCCCTCCAGCTACAGGAAGCTTGTGTTCACCCAGCACCCCTGCTCATAACTTTCTCCTATGCGGGGGCACGTTTACACAGGCCAAGGGACGTTGAGGGCTTCAGAGGGGCCATGAGACAGAAAGCAGAGGAGTAGCAGGGGACAGGGCTGCACAAATGGCATATAAGACCCCAGCAAGCAGGGGACTGAGCACCGAGGCTGTTTGAAATCAAAGCTGGGAAAGGAAATATGACATGGGAGATTTATTTTTAAAATCTGCTTATGTATTTTTCCCCAAACATTTTTGAGCATAAAATCTTTGCTGTGTGAAACACCTTTTAACATCACATGCAATTTGGAAATGTTCTGTTAGACCATTTCACGGGAAAGGAACCGTGAGAGACAGGCTTCCAGACAAGCAGAGAAAGGATCTCTGAAAACCTATTCCACCAAAACAAAAAGAACACTGGCCAAAAGGAAAAATCAAATTTTTCAAAACTCTGGAAATTAACTCAATTTCTCACAATAATCCAAAGACTGTTTATTCAAGAAAAAAGAGCTGGATCTTGGTACAAACGCGGAACTCTGTTATGTTTTAACTTGCCCTACTTTCATCCCTGTCTTAGCTCCCAGGAACCTTGAAGGGGCTGCCCCTACACTCTCATTGCTGTGGAAACAAGCCCCCGCCGCCGCGGGCGCTGGCTCGGAGCTCTTCGGAAAGCCGGGTCCCTGTCACACAGCAGCAGGTCCATGGACCAGCTCCTTCCGGGGGCTGCTCATGGTGTGACCTGATTCTGAGCTCACACAATGAGAAAAGCCCTATCCCCAGGGTGTCTGCCAGGGACTGTCAGTGGTCAAGAGGATGGGAAGACAAGCCAACAACTGAGAGACAGTATGTGCTGAAGATAGAAGGCAAAGGACTATTATCCAAAATATACAAAGAACACTTAAAGCTCAACAATATAAATGAATGGCCAGATTAAAAAATGGGCAAGAGATGTGAACAGGCATCTCCTCATAAACGATACGGATGAAAAATAAGCGCATGAAAAGAGGCTGCACGTCACGTGTCGTCAGGGAAATGCAAATATAAACCACGGAGAGACGCTACTGCACACCTATCGGAAGGGCCGGATCCCAAACACCGAGCGCCGGCGAGGACACGCAGCGGCAGGGGCGCTCACTCGCTGCCGGTGGGGATGCGGTCCGCACGACCGCGTGGAAGGCAGCCCGGCGGTTTCTTACAAAACTGAAGACACTCTCCCCGTGCGATCCAGCAATTGTGCTCCTTGGCATTTACCCAAAGGAGCTGAAAAGTTATGTCCACAGAAAAACCTGCACATGATGTTTATAGCAGCTTTGCTTAAAGTCGCCAAAACTTGGAAGCAACTAAAATGTCCTTCAGTAAATGAACAGATAAATAAACTGGGGTCCGTCCAGACAACAGACTACTATTCAGCACTAAAAAGAAACGAGCTATCAAGCCGTGAAAAGACAAGGAGGATCTTTCGTACATGTTGCTGAGTGAAAGAAGCCCATCTGAAAAGGCTATGTGCTATGCCGAGTCTGTGTATGGTTCAGGGGAAAAAAAAGAAAAGAGGTTTGGCTATAATGTGACGTTGCAGCCCCGGCGCTAACCCTTCCTCAGCCTTTCCTGATCACTCGCGGCTAGAGTGTTATTCAGTAGGATGCACAGAAAGTGCCTTGGCCGCTGTGTCCCCGCCGAGGGCAGCCATTTCTTGGTGAGGACTCCCAGCAGGAAATGACTCTCGTGGCCCCAGGGATTCTAAAATGCCTCCCAGAGGGGGAAGTGCCACTCCCACAAGGGACAGAGCTGCTCGGTAGGAGGCAGGGTCAGACCCCAGGAACTCCTGCTGCACAGAGAGCTGCAACATCACCCAAGCAGCCAGCATCTTGCAGGGTGTACCCGAGGGGTGCAGAAGCTTCCAGAACAATTCATTCACGAAGACTCAGAACATAAAGTGAACAATAGCCTAAGAGAAGGCTGAGACCCGATAGTGACTGTCGCGAAGCAAGACACGACCCCCACACTCCTGGGCGAGTGAAGAGCGTGAGGGTCGCCAGAAGTCCAGGCCATGCAAAGACCCGGCCGCCGGCGTCTAACGCAACCTGCTTGTGGTTGCTGAAAAACGGGGAACCGGCCCAAAGAGCTGTCAGCAGGTAAACCGCGAAACTAATTCCGGCATAGCCATACGATGGGGCCCTACCCAGCAATAAAAAATAATATACTCCCAATGCATTAAACCACTAACAGATCTCCAAATAATCATGCTGAGTGGCGTGAGACAGACAAGAATGCATGAGCCTGCACATTTATATGAAATACCAGAAAATGCAGTTAATGGTTGGAGATGTGAGGCAGATCTGTGGCCACTGTGGATGAGGCGGGGGCGAGGAAGGTTACAAGGGGGCATGAAGGCACTTTGGGGTGCATGGGCCGCCCTGTTGATTGTGGGTGTGGCTTCAGGGGTGCACATACACGAGAGAGCTCATAAATTGGTAAGGCATGTAGATTACCGTATGCCGATTATACCTCCACAAACCTGTGAGCAAGAGAGAGGAGAGAGAAAGCCGAGAGAATGCACCGCCGTGTTCCTGAAACTCCTCCACGTGGACCCTTGCAGGTTCTGAGCTGCATCTGCAAACTATTTCCCAACATTTGTGGGGGGAAAAACACAGGCAGTCATCCCTGCAGAATGCAGGCATGGCCGTTCTCTCAGAAATCTCGGGTTGTCACCACCAAGTCAGAGCAAAAAGGACGTTGGGCAGACTCATAGTGGGGGCTGGGTTGGGTGGGCGCTACCCGATGTTTAAAGTCAAGACTCTGATACCCAGGTGAGGCCATCCTCTTCAGCCCCCTGAAGAGCCACCCACTTCCCTCTCCCTTTGCTGCCCTTCCCGCACTCACAACGGGACCGCCCGGAGAGCCGGGCTCCGGCTCCTGCCTCTCCAGTCCAGGATGACTCTGAGGCTCTGAAGCTCCCTCCCGCCTCCCCCACTGGGGCCCCAGAGCTCCTGGATGTCCCCAGGAGGTCCCCTCCTTCCCCTCCAGCCCAGCTCCCATCTGCCACCCCTGAGACCTGCGCTGTAAATGCCCCTCCGCCTGGCTCTGGGCTGGGGAGCTCCGCCCCCAGGAGCTCTGATGACCCTCCTTGCTCCCTCTCGAACAATAAGAATTGCCCTTCTTTGGTACGGTGGAGGCGGAAACAGGAAAGCCCTGACTGAAGCTGTCGCCGGGCAGACCGGAACCAGATATAAGCTTCGTGCCCAGAGAGTGGCTCCACTCAGCAAAGGTGTCCCCGACACCTGCGGGGAGCCATGCCCTGGATCTGGTCTGCCAGGGTGGGAAGGCTGGCTGCCCTCGGGGAGTGTGCACCGTAGGCCCTGGAACAGTGTGTGGGGCTAAGGGTTGGGGTAGGGGTGGCAAGGAGGGCTTCGGTGGTCCAGAGCAAGTGGAGAATGAAGTAGGGAATTGATGAACTGTAAGCCTGTGAAGACAAGAGAGGGGAGACATGACAGCCGACGGGAGGGGCAGGCAGCTAAGTGTCAGACAACGGAAAGCGCACTTACAGGGTAAGGGACCCGGGCAGGGGGGTGGGGCATGAGCCTGCCGCTGTGGGGGACGCTAACGGAAAACAAGGTGCGGATGCTCACCAGTACAGCATCCGGCCCCCCCCACTTTGCTCGATATGAGCCAGTTTTGCGGGGAGCAGTAACATGCCCCCCAAGGAGTATATATCATCGTTGGCCCCAGCCAAACCTGACGCTTGTGGTCTCTAGGTTCCCCTCCTAGAGAGGTCGGCTGGTCCTGAGAATCCCTTTGCTTTGTTCACGGAGGAAAACGTGCTTGAGCTGGGACCATGTCAGCTAAGTCCCAGGGAGATGCTTTGTTAATGGGTCTCATTTGATCTCACAGCCCTTGATACCGTTGTCTCCCCTGTATAGATGAGGACATGAGGCTCAGAGAGGTTGAGAAACTTGCAGAAACTCACACAGCCGGCCAGCGGTGGTGGAGGACTGACACCCAGCTCTGTCTGGCTTTCCCTGGCTTCCAGCTCCCCCGCAACCCCCAAGGCCGCACATGAATCCCACAGTGGGGGTCAGGTTCAGGCCGGGCAGCCAGGCCCGTCTTTCTCCGTGACTTCCAGCGGGAGAGGCGTGGGTCCTGACGGTCCAGTGGCTCCCTGATGGGAAGCCGGCCTGCGGAGGCGCCAACCTCCGGGCGATGGGGTGGAGCAGCAACTGAAGGAATTTTCACAGTCCCCTAGATTATTCTTTCTCATTCTCGGGAGACCGAGCAATCAAAGACATGAAACAAAAAGAAGCAGTGGGCCCAGAAAGGTCACCGGTCTTCCAAAGCAGCCTCTTCCCCCATTAATGCCCCAATTGCCTTTATCACCCAGTTTTCACGCCTGCGTCAGACTTAATGTCTGCCTCCGTGCTCACCCAGGTCACAGATGTTTAATATTCCTGACTAAGACATAATGAGCCTTTTTATGTCACTGTAATACTTAGCCTCTTTAAAACACGATTAGCTCCATCCATTGTGCGATGCAGGGATGACGGGAAATTTGGGAGATGGGATGCCACCAGGCGGATATCATTACCAAGCCGAGCTGAAAGGGAAGCGAAGCCAGGTGGCAAAGTTCAGCGCTGATAAACCGCACCGCCAGCCTGCAGCTGATTGTCTGTGAAACTCGGGTCGAAAAAAGTGGAGAGTTGGGGCATTAGGACTTTGAAAAGTTATGATTTTCTAATTTTATGAAAGCCTGCTTCCCAAATGAATTTATCTTTTAAATGTTCTAATGTATGAAGACTTTTTAAAGAGTATCTTCAGCCTACGTCCTTCTGAATTGTAGCACCACCCCCACCCCCCCATCTCGAATGGCCCATTTGGTAAAAAAAAGTTCACGTCAACGAGTGGGCAAGTGCACGTGAGACCTCACTGAGAAATATAAATGTTTTTGTGCAAAAAGCAGGAGGAGACACCAGTCATTTATTTTTCTCATTCTAATTTCTCAAAATAGCTTACATTGTCCCGTGTGCATAAAAAAAAAAAAACACTTTATGTTTTAAGTACCCCAACTGCCCTTGCAAGCAAGGGCTAGTCAAACCAAGCGAAACGTTCTCCAGAGAGATTTGTGGCAATTGTTCAAATTCTAAACATTTTTTTCCAGACCTGTGACCTCAATTCCTACCCAGGAGTTCACCGTTGATAATTTCCCTCCCATCTTTCTATTCCGTCAATGAATTTAAACTCGAGACACCCCATGAAATATTAGGATAATATCTGATGTCCACTGTGCATCTCAAGAAACAGTAAAAGCTACTGTAATGGGGGGATGGGTGAGGGGACAGCTATTAAGGGGGTTTTGGTGAAGCATTTTTACAATTATCAGGATATAAACACCAGCCTCTGCTTTCTGTCAATTTGCCAAAATAATAGCAATAATTAAAATGATATGAATATTATTAGAAGGATGATGATTAAAGACATGGCACAGGTTAGATTTTACCTCTGCCATGGGCCACTCTGTCCAAATGCAGCCAGATTCACTTCTTACATATTTTTTAATCCATCCTCTCTCTGTCTCCGTTACCACTGGGCTCTTTCTGTAGGAACCTCCACACCGGCCTCTCCGCCCCCAAACTGGCCCCTAGTTCCCCCGATGGCTTCCCTGCCTTCAGCCCAGACACTCAGTCACGCCATTCAGCACCGCCTGTGAGTGGGCCTCTTTCAGCCCCTGTCCCCATTCTGCTCCACCAAGAGGAAGGTTTTCTTCTAGGTTCTGGAATTGCATTCCTCCGCTGTGAGCGAGCAGGCCTGCAGCCTGGGGGTGAGGGAGGGGAATTTTCTGAGGGCAGTCAGGCCTCCCGGAGCTGCAGGGTCTCGGGCGCCCTTTGGCCCTGGCCTCTGAGAACCGGAAGCAGAAAAGCACTCAGAAGCATGGAACAGACTAAACGAGGCCGTCATATTTCTCTGTTTACAGTGCGTTCTACAAGGTAACAGCTCATTATACATGGTAATGTACGTGCGTATGCAATCAGTTTATTGATTTCTATTTATTAATTATGAACCACACTAACTTGTTGAATTATTTCACCGTTTTTATTCATTTTTGGTTCATTTAATTGCCCTGAGTTTTCCAGGCACATAATCACATTGTGTTTAGTGATTGCTTCACTTCCTCTTTCAAGTTTTTGAACAAGCAATTTCTTTATCTTCCTAAGACACCTGATCCAATGAGAACTTACAGCAGTGATGGCATCCTTGTCTTCTTCCTGAGTTTAGTGGGAATGTTTCTAGTACCTCCCCATTCATCCTGAAAATGCCCTTGGGAAGAAAGAAATATCATTTACCAAGTTAGGAAAATATTGTCAATTCCTATTTTATTAGGTTTTTAAAGCAAAGACTGGATATTCAATTTTGCCTGTTGCCTCTTCAACATCTATGAAAAGTGCCATACATTTTCCTTAGATATGTCAATAGGATGCATTAAACATACTGTCTTACAACAAACCACTCTTGACTATTGGAATAAATGCCATAAAGGCATGCTCTGTTTTTTTAATGTGCTTACTGAATTGTTCGTTAAAATTTTACTTAGGATTTTGTGAGCTGTCACAGTTCCTTGCTGGAGGCTCTAAGCACATCTGCTGTGATTCCATTCGGAGGGGGCTCTGCATCTCCGGGCTTCCTCCAGTTCTCCCCATGCGTCTTTCCCTTTGCTGATTTTGCCTTATACCACTTCGCTGTAGTAAATTACAGTAAGTGTTGGGGGGGTCTGGCTACAGCAGCAATTTTCGACCCGTGTGCCGAAAGAATTTTAAAAACATGCAATACCTGACTATTTAGTGAGGGCCACTGACCTCTCTTCCCTTAGATTGTCCAGTATAAAAAATGACAACAGCCAACACAGCAATAGCTGTCCAGTGTGGATGAATCAAAATTATACCTTTTTGGGAGAGGTCAGATTTGGAAAAATATATTTTTTGGTGTGTTGCAGAATTTTAGTAATTAGTTTACGTGTGCCATGAGATGAAAAAGGTTACAAATCTCTGGGCTAAAGGGGGTTTGGGTTGGGGGTATGTTTAGTAGAAATTTGTTGGGATATATTTATGTGATTCACCATCGTTTTTAGTTATTTCTAGCTGTCCCAGTATAGCAGGAGCTTCCAGAAGTTTCCATTCCCTGTGTCAGCTCGCCCTGCATGACAACTTAAAGACACAAAATTTGACCCTCATAGGACTCTGCCCTCTGATCCCTGGTACTGGGTGTGTGTGGCTCACGGAGGAGAAACAAGGTTTGAGTTGTACGCAGCCAGGAGCCCGATGGTGGGAAAGTCTTCCAGTCCTCAGCTGTGTACAGCGATAAGGTAGAGCATCTTCGATGTCTGGTCAGCACGATCCTCTCCTTCTGCTGCATTCACAATTACGAATGTGCTATACATGTGTTTCTTTCGTGATGCGAATTGTACAGAATAGAACCGATCAGAATCCCTGTGTTTGCAGAGCAGAAGCCAGTGTCAGGACGCTGACAGCAAGCGAAACTGTGTGAGAGCGGGGAGGTACATAATCTCAACACGCTGGGTCGCATCTTGCACAGTCAACACATCTTGTCCTGAGGAAGTTCCAGATGAAGGAGACACAAGGTTGGTCAGTGACACAGCAGGACAGCGCGAAGGAACAAGTGGTAAAGTCCTACATGGTGGTCAGTAAGTCAATGGGTACGGAGCAAGAGTGATTGGATTACACTATCAAGTAGCTCCATACAAATTAGCGGCCGCTTGTAAAAGTACTGGAACCATTCTCATGTATGCCTTCATTTCGGGTTACTTCTATACATTGTCAGAATTACCGATCAAAGCAAAATTCAAATTTCATGGGAAGTTGAGAAAAAAATTAAATACACCAAGACTGGCAGAATCTTTAAGAGGTCAGACCTCTCTTCGTATATCACAACAGGAATTAAAATTCTGATGGTCAAAGTCATAAAGATGCAGAAAGGGGCCCTGGTAGCCACAAGGGTAGAAATAAAATGACAATTAAGGAAATAACAAAGACTGGACATTTTCAAAGAGCAGGAGGGAGATGAAATTAAAGCAGAAGTTAAGACACATTTGTCCAAGTGAAGGACACAACCCATGTGAAGGTCAATAGCACCTCCGCGCTGCTGAATTCACCCGCTTCCGCAAGCCGGGGACCTGCCCCGGCGGCCCGTTGCCGTGACCAGGGCTTTTATTCCCCTCTGTTAAACTAAAAAACCAACTTCTTTTTCTCCAATATCATGATCACAGTAATATGGGTGAATCTAAACACTCCCCCATGATTTCAGGTCCCACACTGGATGGGACAAACATTGATACGATGAATATTGTGCTCTACTCTCTTAACGGCAAACCCTGGGAATTTTTTTTTTAACTTTTTGCCAATGATCTATGACTTTATTCAACAAAGTGAAACAAGTTTTAGACTATTGTAGCGTGTCCTTGGACGTCATTCATGGCCAGTTGCGTAAAAACATTGCTCTTTACGGGGACCTGTCACAGCCTTCACGTGTTCAGAAAGCAGGAACCCAGGGGCAGTGTGTGTCATGAGTGCCTCGTCGCCTCGACCTGCTGGAGACATGAAGCCGGGCATGTTAACAGCAGATGGGTTATTTTATACGCACACGCCCACTTAAATTTTTCTTTCAAGGTTTTAAAGGTGACAAAGTGGCCTGGCCATCATGAAGCTATTCGAGCCTTGCATGCGGGCACACAGATAATTCAAAGACTTGATGTACATGTTTTGAAGACTCAGAAGAGAAACTTGAGCACAAAGAAAATGTGAGAGAAATGTATTCAAAAAGCTGATAAAGCTTCAATATATCATTTGAACTGTAATCGAAAAGATATTTTGGAATGTTTCAAATAAAACAAAATAAATTACAGGCTCCTGAATTGGATGTTTATGAAGCACACCTTTTATCATCTAAATTTATTGTTTAGGAGATGAAAGGAAATTCAATTAAAAACCATGGGAGACAAAAGGAAAATATGAGGGGGAAGAAAAGAAAAAAAGAAAAAGAAATTAACCTGACATTCAGAAGCAAATTATAACAAAACAATGTTTAGGTAACAGTGGATGTGGAAATTCATTAGAAAAAAGACTGATGTTCCAAGAAATAAGGCATAGCTCCCAGACTGTTCCAGATTTTGATCAATCTAAAGGAGGGAATCATCTGAATTTATTGAGAAGATATTCAAATTTCTGGCTGATTTGAACCAAAATGCTGACACCAGTAGAGGTCACACAAAACTCAAACTACATCCCGCTAAGAGGAAATCGTTCAGGAGCGGGATGTTGAGTGTCAGCTACTCAGACGTGATCACCTGTTCAGGTGCCACACAAGAAAAACTAAAATGCCCGGAAGCTGCAAGCTTACAGATGGCAGAAACTGGATAGAGTTTTTTCCAAAATTGACCACAATCCTAAAAATTTACAGGACATGACAAACAACAGGCTGAGACACTGAATGAATTTTTCCAAACTATCAGTAAAATCTATTTTAATCCACCAGGATAGAAGAGGAACTGAATACGCTACCTATTGTCTCTTTAGAAAATATTACAAAACTGTTGTCCTGTGAAAAGGCCAAAGATCTTAGGGAAAACATGTTCTAGAGGGATACCGGAAGTACTACTTTCTTCCTGGATTTTCTGAGATTATTTTGGATTTTGTAGAGGTTCAACCCATATACTCTGTTTCTTTTTTCTAAATACTCATTTTTAATCTAATTTCTGTTCACAATCTCTGCTCTTTTTCTTAAAGGGAGCTCCCAAAGTTGCACAATCTTTAGACCTCAGGAAACTTCAAGCACAGTAATAACATTTTTACATAAAAAGTAACAGTTTAAGACCTGAGGAGGGCATTAGTGAAGACATGAATTTGGGGTAAAAATGTCGAGCCATTATTTACACTTCAACACATGACAAAAGGCCCCTCCCACTGCCTATTTAGAATCTGGGGTGGTCTTGCCGTTCCCTTGGGCAGGAGGTAGAAAACTCCGTCTGTGAGACTCCGCCTATTCCTTTATAAAATGTGTATAATACATCTTAGTTTCATCACATGGCTGTTTTGATGAGGCCTCTTGAGTATCATGAAATTGCTAAGTATGACCATAAGGTTAAAATGAGCCAATCTATCAGGTTCTCCACCCGAGTTTCCTGGGTACTGTCTAAGGATTATTCTATTTCCTGTATTTCAAAATGAGGACCGGATGCCATTCCTGATACATCCCCACGGGCCATAGTTACTTGGTGCAGGGTGCTACGCGTCAGAAATATGTCGGCGTTGCCGAGGCCACGTTATTTAGAGGAGTTTTAGGTCATCCTTTGGGGCCCTCTTTTTCTTTTCTTAAAATCTAGATAAGATATCAGAGCTGGCAAACTTTCTAAAATCAGAAACTGACTGCGGAATAAATTACTGGTCTAATAAATGCCCTTTCCTGACTTGTAGGAGAGCCTTCCAGAACAAACGATAAGGCGTCCGTGGCTAAGGAGGACACACAAAGGCACTATCGTGACAAGTTTCCTCATGCGCCCTAATGAGCCGTGCCTCCCGGTTGTCACCCGCTTGCCAAGTCTTTGCCCCTTGAATGTAGACGGGTCCTGTGACTTTAAGCAATAGAATGAAGAGGAAGTGATGTGGCCTTTCTTCTGAGGCTGGGTCAGAAGAAACCTTGGTCTCTTAGAACATTCCTTCTCAGGGAAGCCAGACTCCATGTCAGCACTCTGATGACCGTCTTACTGCCATGGTGTGAAGACGCCCAAATCAGGAAAATCTACATGAAAGGCAAGGCCCCCAGGAGTTCGGTCTGTCCCAAGCAAGGCTCTCTAGACATGGCCGAAGACGCCATCTTGGATGTCCAGCCATCCGTCCCACCTCAACCACATGCGAGACCAAGAGGAGCCACCCAGGGAAGGCCCTGTCTGCCCATGGAACCATGAGTAATATTAATAAATTATCATTTTAGGTCACTAACTTTCAGGGTGGCTTGTCACTCAGTATTAGACATCTGAAACAGGCGCCACGTTGGGTATTGCAGGAAGGAGGAAGGCTGCCATGACAGGCTACCTATCTTTGGCCTTTGAGTAGGTCATATGCTGAGGGGCTGAGGGCTAGGGCTTCAATATGCCTTTCCTTTCCTTTTTTTCCTTTCCTTTTTTTTTTTTTTGAGGGGGAACAAATCCCCTAAGAGTAAATATTCAGAATTTTGGTGGCTAGAGTATAATACCCATCTCCTTCACAGGAGATGAGACGAGAAAGGTATCGCATACCATGCTAAGGACTTCAGATTTTATGGCCGTAGAAACATGATATAGTTTCGTGCAGAAAAGTTATGTGATCTGATCTGGCTTGCTAACGGACAGACACGCTAGCAGCAAAAACTGGGATAATTCCAGAGAGAAAGCTGGGGTGGGGACCAGGGAAGACCCTATTTCAAAAGTCAAGGTGAACCTCATGCAGCACATAAAAATTAACTTGACATGATTCATAAATCTAAATGTAAAAAGTAGAGCAATGAAGTTTCTAGAAGAAAACAGAGGAGATTATCTTCATGACCTCCGGTGGGTAAAGGTTTCTTAAACACGCCACAGAGAGCACCAACAGTAAAGAGAGACCGATAAACCAGACTCCGGAAAAATGCAGAACTTTGCCCGTCAACAGGCATCACTGAGAGACAGAATGAGCCACGTGCGGGGAAAGCCATGCACCACACGTGTGGCTAAAAAAAATAGGGGGCTCATATCCAGAATATATAAGTAACCCCTACAAATCAAAGACTGATGACTCAATCTTTTATTTTTTTTTAATCCTCACCTGAGGTTATATCCATTGATTCCAGACAGAAGAAGGGAGATATTGAGAGGAACAGAGAAACAGCGACTGGCTGCCTCTAGAACATACTCCGACAGGGGGCCGACCCCCCAGCCTAGGCACGTGCCCACTCCTGGAATCGAGCCCCCAGTGTTTCAGTGTAAGGGGCGACACTCCAACCAGCTGAGCCACACCAGCCAGCGTGGCTCAAAATCAGTGACTTGATTTTGTAAGTGGGCCAAACACGCACAAGCCGAAAGGCAATAACAAGCATTGGTGAGGATACGGGGTAACCAGGGCTTTCCCAGGGAGCCGGTGGGAGCGCGTTGGCTCAAACACTCCTGTGGATTATTTGGCAAAATCAGCTTAAACTAAACATAGGTATTCGATGGTCTGGACATCTGCCTCTAGTTCGCCCCAAAGAGAGATGGAAACTCACTTTCACCGAAGGACAGCGTGAGAACGTTTATAGCATTAATCGCAATAGCCTAAAGTTGGAAATTACTCATTGTCCGTTAAGAGTGGAATGGGTAAATTGTCTGAGATATAAGATTGTGTGTGTGTGTGTGTGTGTGTGTGTGTGTGTGTGTGTCTTTTAAATACTCTTAGTGGATGCTACAGACTGCGTCCTTCTGAAACTTGTATGTTGACATCTAGTCCCCAGTGTGACATTATCAGAAGGTGGGGTTTTGGGGAGGTGAGTAGGTCATAGGGGTGGAACCCTCATGAATGGGATTAGTGGCCTATAACAGGACCCCAGCACGCTCCCTCTGCCCTCCCTCCATGTGAGGACGCAGGGAGAACCACCTGTGAACTAGGACATGGCCTTTCCCCAGGTCTTGGAGCTGCAGGAGCCTGGAGCCTGGACTTGCAGCCTCCGTGACCGTGAGGAATGCAGTTCTGCTATTTATAAGCCTCCTGGCCTATGGAGAAGAACCGAGACCATTGAAAAGTTCTTAGTAAAGAGGAAAAAGTTCGCTAAACACAACAAATTGAATTTATCACACAGACCTAGTGATGAAAAGAGGAAAGAGTCTGGACACAGAAGAGTGCACGCTGTGTGGCTCCATTTAGAAGAAGTTCCAAAACAGGTGGAGGGGGCCTACATGAAGTGATAGGGGTGGTCGAGCCTTTGGCCGCCCGCTGAGAGGGCGCAGGGCCCCGTGGGCGCTGGGGACGCAGGTCTGGGTCTGGAGGCTGCTCAGGCGTGGACACGAGGAACACTCGCTGAGGGAGCACGCAGGGTTTGTGGGCATCCAGCATGCAGGTCGCTCCTCAGTGGAGGACACAGCCCGGGCAAGCCTGCATGAGGTGTGGGGACTGGGATGCCAAGGGCCCCGCTGGACAGCTCCTGGGGTGATGGACGGGGCCTGAGCGCGCACTGTCCTGATGGGAAGCAGCAGAGATGGAGGAAAGGGCGTCTCTAGCCCTGAGTCTAAGGTGTGGGGGGGCAGGGAGAGTCAGAAGAAGCTGGAACCCTGCCTGCAGGCCCTCAGTGATGGTTTTGAGGGGCTAATTGGGGGCCAGACAAGGGGACGGTCCTGGAGAATGGAGACCTGCACACCCAGGGGTCAACGAGGTGGGACCGTCACAGGCCAACGTGCCCACTGCAGGGAGGCAGCTCTTTTTGCCCCTTATAACCTTTCTAGGTTCTTGTGATAAGGATCAGAAGATAAAAAGAAAAGAAAAAAGAAAAAAGCAACCTGCAGTGCTTGTTTGGCAATGAGGTGACAGAAAGGCCCCAGAGTAGAAAAACAGCTACTCCCGTCAAATCTTCACCCCAGACAGGAAGAAGGTGGGGCGGAGCAAAGGGCGATTGTGTGGGAAACACAGAACGCTGCAGTCTTTTGGGAGGGACACCAAATCCGAAACCCACGTTATCACAACTGTCAACACAAACCCAGGCAGCACATAATTTATAACCCTGGGGGAAGACGCCTAAAAGATTGGTTTATTTTTCTCATTAATATTTATTGGCTAAGAAACAGCCCTGCCCCACTAGACCAGAACATGGGTTTAATTTGAGCAGACACATGTGATTTGCGTTTCCACGGCAGGTCCTCGGGGCTGACTGCAGCAGGGATGGGGGGGTGACACCCCCTCCCTCCATCCACTGGCCACACCAGAGGGTGGGGTGGGGGGTACTGAGAACAAGAGAAGACATGGGCTCCAATATCAGTGCTCGTCCAGGCGGAGGTGGGAGTCCCAGGGGCAGGGAGGACCCCCAGGAAGAGGCAGGGGAGCGGAGGCAGCCCGGGGCACAAAGGAAAGGACATGGTGGCTGAGCTGGACGCCCAGGGGCTGGCAGGATTTAAGTGACATACGGAGGAAGGCTGTTCCAGGAAGAGGGACTTGCAGCATGGGGTGGCATGAACCCACACATCTTTTCTGGGGAATTGTCTCCCTTTAGGAACAATCAATTACGTTAAAAAAACAATCTTTGCTATTGATATTGAAAAAAAGAGGAAGGAAGATGACAAGAAAAATCGTTAACGCTGGCAGCTCCTTTCACGCGCTCGGCCTGGTGGGCCGGGGCTGAGGAGGACTTGGGAACAGGCTCTGCAAAAGCATCGCTGCCAGACGGGATTGAGGGGTGGGGCTACTCCAGCTTCCTGGTGACATGCAAGGGGCGCTGGTGACATCTGGGCTTGACTGGAGGGATGCAGACTGTGTGGCCCTGTGCCTTGTCCACGGCAGGGGCTGTCACCCCTGCACGACCTCACTGCAGCCTTCGAGGTGACCAGGGCAGGTGTCACTGTCACATCCAACATGGGGTGGGGGAAAGAGGTCTGGACAAGGAGGCACTGCCCAGCTCTCATTCCAAACGCAGTGTTTTTCCCTCCACCCCTTTCTCTGCCCAGCTCAGCCCCCGTTCTGATCACAAGCCCCGGCTTCACAGAGAAGGGGAAGGCTGAGAGAAAGGAGGGGGCTGGTACGCAGGACGAGGAGAGGACTGCAGGGGAGGGGCTGGGCGACCAGGAATCAGAGCATAGACGCGGGGTCCCCCCGGGGCCCCCCCATCGCATTCAGACAAGTGACAGAACTTCCGTGAGACTGTGTCCACATCTGCGGAAAGAGGGTCACGACCACTTCGCAGGGTATCGGAGAGGTCAGGTGAAGTGGCAGCAATAAACACACCTGAGCACGCCCCACGTCCCTGGCGCTGCGTTGGACCCTGCTCCGGTCGTTTCTGATTCGCCCTCCGGGCCGTTCTGCAAAGCAGGTCTTATCAGCCCCGCTTTCCACACGCGGAGACTGAGGCCCAGAGTGGGTTCTGCAGGCTGCCCGGAGCCAGGGGCACGGTGCCAGGGCCCTCATGGGAATACGCTCTGTCTCTTTAAACAAGTAAAGGAGAGGAGCGAACCAGTTTATTCAAAACAAACACACAACAACAAGCATAGGGAAGGGGAAGTCCCCCCACCTGCAGAGCAGCCCCGGCCCGCGGCCCCCTCTCCCACAGGCTTTCTCCTCGGCTCACGCTACTTTCCCTCGTCTGTCATTTTTCTCCTTCGCCACCCGCAACGGCTGGCGGCGAGGCTCATGTTACTAGGTGTGGTTTTTGAGAAGAGCTTTTAGGTTGCTGTTTTAAAAGTCTTTTCTGAGAAAGCTCACTCCCAGAGAAACATCTTTCTTTGGAGCAAGAGAATCCCAGGGCGGTAATAAATTCTGATGTCATCCTGTCACCTGCTTCCTGCGGCTCACAGACGGCTCTCACCGCCAGGCCTGAATAAACCCGGGACACTATGCCCTGGCTACCAGATGAATGGGTGTCTTTCCCAGTGGAAACCCACACAGGAAGACCCCAAGAGAAGTTCTGAAGGGACGGTTAGGGTCAGGTCTGGGGTGCAGGCTGGACAGAGGGGGTGTGCCAGGGGATGTGGGGGATGGTAGCCCCCCCCCGATGACACACCCACTGAAGTGAATTGAATTGCGTCCCCCCCAAAAGATGCCCAGGTCCCAACCCCCAGTACCTGGGCATTAACTTTATTTGCAAACAGGGTCTTTGCAGATGGAATTAGGATCCAGAGATGCCATCCCTGACACAGGATTGTGAGATGAGGAGGAGGCTGTGTGAAGTTGGAGGCAGAGACTGCAGGGATGCGCCCACCAGCCAAGGACTGCCGGCAGCCACGGAAGCTAGAGAGAGGCCAGGCGTGGACTGCGCCCCACCGAGGCAGTCCACTGGCACCTTGACTTTGGTCTGCTGGCCTCCGGACCTGGGTGCTGTTTTCTGCACAGCCCTGATCAACATGCCACGGAATCTCGAGACAGAAGTTAGCAAAGGCTGGGAAAAGTTTTTAAAAAAGTAGCAAGGTGAAGAATCATGAAGTGGAAGGAAAGAGAGAAGGGGGCAAGGGGCCCACCATGGGCAGCGTTGTGACCTCCAGCCCTGGCCTTGACTCAGATTGTGGGCCTCGGCCTCAAACCCTGCTCTAAGCCCCCTCAGTGCCCCTTGCCAGCCCCCTGACAAAGACTGAGCCAGACGGGCGGACGGCACAGGCAGGGCCTGGGGCCACTGGGTGCGGCCACCAGCTCTTGAAGTCGGGGGGTGGGGGGTTGTTCCTTGGAGGCGATTCAGTCTGAAACTCTGCCACGGTGACAGGCGGTGCCAGGTGCCAAGACAGAGGTGGGGGAATGCTCTTCCCCTGCCCCAGCACAGACCCCCCCTCCTCTCCCTGGGGGGCACGGGGTGGGGTGCATGGGACACAGGCTGCCTTGCTCCATGTTGCAAGTTTGCTCACGACCTAGTCCTTGGAAGGTCGGAAGCCTCAGACCACCTGCGTCTTGCAGAAAGAACCAGTCCACTGGAAGGTAGCCCATCACCCAGGTGCAGAGTCTGGGAGCAACCAGGGACTGCGGGGGAGAGGGCTGCCCGGTGCAGGGGTCGGGGGGCAGCGCATGGAGGAGTAGGATGGAGGATGGCCCCAGCCACAGGGTGCGCACCAGCCAAGTGCCCAGCAGCTCAAGCCTTTCTTCCTCTCCCAAGGTCCCTTCCCCGGTAACTACTCCCCGCTCAACCCCATCTCTGTGGTGCGCTCCCCTCCCACCTCCTCCACCCATGGTGCTGAGTCTCCCTCTGGGACCCCACGCCTCCCCGGATGCGGTGCACATGCCAGCCAAACTCTCAGGCCCGGTCACCTCGCAGGACATGGACTCCTTGGATGGCTGGACTAGAGCCAGGCCCCACCTGTAACATCAGGACACACCGACACAAAGAACAGGCACCGTGTGTCCGCCACCACCTGCCACTGTGTCTCCCAGGAGGGAGGGAGGGAGATGATGGCCTCACCACAAGGTACCCCGACTTCCTGGTTCAGTGACCATTCATTCATTTTTGTATGGGCTTATTGAGAATCTACCGTGTGCCGGGAACCATGTCCCGGATACAGTGATGGGTAAATGCGGCACAGGAAGTCCCCAAAGCGCTCATGGGCCTGTGAGGGAAACACACATTTAACAAATCAGCCCCCCACACATAAAAGCACAGACTAAGGATAATGTCATCTCCATTCTGATGTCCCCAGGGTAGACCCGAGACCAGACGTGGGTGTACAAGATTGATCTAGGCGGTGACCCTGGGAAGCAGAGAGAGAGCGAGACAGGGGAGGCAAAGCGGAAAGGGCAACACCGGGACCTAAAAATTAATGCCACTCGCGCCGTCCTGGCTTGCAGAAGGTTGCGTGGGGACAGTCTATTTGCCGATGGGGCGTCAGCCTGCGCCGTGAGGTGATGATGGCACGGTGAGATGAGAGGGAGACTCCTCTGAAAACCGCAGCCCGCCCCGCGGGGCACCGCAGTCTTGAGTGGTCCCGGTTCGGGTCTGCGTGTTTTTATCCATAAACATATGAGTGCCGCAGAGAGGAACGACTTCACATTCTGCTGACCCTCGAGTCCGAAGTAAATCATTTTCTTGCTTAACATTGGTCACCAGAGAAGTAAACTGCAGAGGGTGAAATATAAAAATACATTTTTATACCCGACAGGCAGGTTGAAACTGAGGTAGAACAAAGGAAAATGCAGCTCCTGTGTATGAAAAGCCACAACAAATTAAAGCAATAAATCTGGAACAATGACAGAAGGGGACTTAATAAGACCTTCCAACAAAGGTACATGTTGAACAAAGACACACATGCACCCATCCCTGCCTTATCGTTACCACCATCCCATCACCACCGCCCCCTCCGCCGCCCCAGGGGTGTGGAGTCCAAGGGTGAAAAGCTGAGCGAGAATCCGGGAGTTGGAATTTCGCCGCTGACCCTCCTGGTGGTTGTGCTATTCTGTCCAAGTCACAGAATAAACACACGGGTCGATTTTCGAACCTGTAGAGTGTGGCATCATACTGGCGGCTTTGAGACTCCTCCAGGCAAGAAAAGAAATTGGAAACCCCGTCGAAAAAGTATAAATCCTCTATAAATGCCAAATGTCTTCATCGATAGGACAATTACTTTTATTAAAATTAAAATCTGAGAAGAGTGAAAACAGTAACAGGACGATAACAGCCGATGCTTGTCAAC
Source organism: Mormoops blainvillei (assembly GCA_004026545.1). NCBI lineage: Eukaryota > Metazoa > Chordata > Mammalia > Chiroptera > Mormoopidae > Mormoops > Mormoops blainvillei. The sequence goes on along the minus strand of PVJD01007641.1, from coordinate 55,492 downwards.
CACTCTGAGAACTATAAAACCTGTTTTATGGGGGGAGGTGATGCCATCCAGAAACGCTGCGACTTGCCGCACTGGGGCCACCGCGCTCTGAGGGTGCTGTTGGCTTCTGTCATCCTTGTGGTCCCAGACACTTTTTCAGCAGAGGACAGTGAGAAGTCTTGAGGAACGTGCAGGATTTTCTTATTCTCCAAAAGGTTCCGAATAGAGGGCTGGCGAGATTAAATCTAATTCTCTCTGACTCCAAAATGTGTGCACTTCTCATGGATTTGAAACTTCAGAAAGGAAGTGCAATCTTTTTCCAAAGGCAAGGACGTGGGATCCTGGTAACATGAAACGAATGGAAGTCTTCTCTGCCTGACCCTTCTGTCCTCACTGCACCGCCCACCCCCAGTGTCCCCAGGCGGGTCTGCCCTGTGGGGCAGTCTGCTGGCGGGAACTGCAGGGGGAAGTTGGGGGTCCTTCTTGCCCACCTCCCCACAGAGAGGGGGCAGCACCAGGTGCCAGCAGCAGCCACTGGGGGAGCTTGGAGGACAGCCATGCATGAAAGGCCAAACCAGAGGGCCCCCAGTTGGTCGCCACAGAGGCTGCGCCCTGAACGAGAGTTCAAGGAGCGCTGAAACCCACCCACGCCGCACTCACCAAGCCACGCACTGAGGCGAGGCGCTGTGCCTGCCCCAAAGCCAGGGCATGCATTTCCAATTGACGAAAAGCCATCCTATGGGTAGCCGTGTGCCCAAGGGGAAGGAAGGAAGAAGAGAACAGGAGTGGGGAGAGGGCTCCTGGGATCATCCGACAGGCATGGCCTGGTGGTCAGAGCCTGGGTTCTGTGGTCAGCCTGCCTGTGGGGCCAAATTCTGGCCCTGCCGCCTACTCACTGGTTGGCCTTGGCAGTTACTGACCTCAGTGACTGCGTGTAGGGGGGTTGATAACAGCTCCTACCTCAGGCGTCGCTGTGAGGTTCGCGTGAGTGAGCAGGACAGTGTACTCGTGGACGCCGGCACATGCTCCATGACTGTGCTGTTGTGATGGCGTGTGCTGGGCCTGGACACCAGCCATGACCCAGACTGGTCTTGGGAGGCCAGCCCGGGCACACAGCTGGACCTCCGCCGGCTGCGGGAGCTGATGAAAGCCCAGGGAACCAGCTCGGCCCTGAGCCAGCCTCCCCCAAGTGGCGGAGGGGGATTCCAGAGGGAAACGAGGTGACCCCAGGGCTCCGGTTTAGCTCCTGTGCTCTGCGAGCTATGGGCACAGAAGACAGAATAAGATCCAACTGCCCACCATGATCCCCCAGCCCAGGCCCACCTGCCCGTCCCTATCAGCACCCTGTCCCGCCATGTGCTGTGCTCCAGGGCAGCCCCTCACTCACGGGCCGCAGGCTGCACTCCCCCTCCCACCCCCATTCTACTCCCGAAGGCTTGGCCCACACCCGCCTCAGGGTGGTTTCAGAAACAAAGAGAAAGCAGTTCCAATCCTGGTTCCACTTGGTTCCAGTGGGTGAGCTACGGCACCCATGGGAACAGCGAGCCACCTTCCACGGGGTGGGATGGGGCAGGCCAGCTCTCACGTCACATGTGAAAGGGGGTGCACTGCTCCAGCTGGAAAGCAAGGTCCTTCCCCAACCTTGGGGGCCACGTGGCTCAAGCAAAGCCCTTCGCCTCACCGGCTTCAGTTCCTTCCTCCGAAAAGCAAACCTGGGTAATAATGGCCGCACGCCCGTGGAGCTGTTAGGATGGCTGAGAGAGCGGATTTAACGGCATTAGAACCCTGCCAGGCACGCAGGGAGTGCTCGACAGATCCTGTTGTCATTGTTACACATGTGATACAAACAACGCAGCAACCTCCAAATTATCTCTCCTTCCCTTGTTTGCTTCTCCCTTGATTATTTTAGTTCTCTGAACAAATTCTGAGCTCCATGGTCCAGCAGACCCTGAGCTGTCTCTGGGGAAGAGTATGGCCCTTGCCTTTCATATCTCCTTCTTAGCTGGGAAACGAAGCTGGAACTAGCTGGAACACAAGGTGTTTATTATCAGGCAGCTACCACCCTAGCAGTGCTGCGTAACAAGCACCCCTGTCGGCGATACCCAGTTGTTCTTACACTCCACGGTCGCCAGGGTGCAAAGGTCGGCCTACGGCTCTGCCGGGTTAGCTGATCTGCACTTGGGTCCAGGCTGCAGATCAGGTCCCAGCCTGCACCGCAGGTCTCCCACCCTCGTGGATCAGCAGCGACCCAGGGCATGCTCTGTCCAAGAGGAAGCCCGCCGGTGCAGGCTCAGTTCAAGCTTCCACTCGAAGCTCATTCACTAGCATCCCACTGACTGAAGAAAGGCACAAGGCCACGCCCAAAGTCAAAGTTAGGGGGTGGACACTCACTGCGTCCGCTTGGGTTTAGGCAGGGGTGTCGACGTAGAATGCGGGGCGGGGCAAAGCTTCGGAGCCAATCTCCCGCAAGAATCTGGACTTTTAATTCAATCTGGACACAGCGGAAGTGTGGAAGCAGAGAAATAAAGGCCCAGAGACGGTCACACCGGTCACGTGAAGGATGGGTTAGAGGAGGGAGGGACTGAGCGCAGAAAGGCCTCTTACAACAGTCCTTCTGAGCGCGCCGATGGCCGACCACAGCTGTGAGCGACCGAGGGACGGAGAGTGGCGGCGAATCCGCGCAGCAGGCGACGCCCCCTCATGCCGTGCGCCAGCCCCAAGTGTTTTCCAGGACGTGAAAATAACTCCCGCGGGCCACTCAGTCAGGTCCATCAGGAGGGTGAAATGATTTTTCTAGGACTCCATTAGCAAGGCGCAGACAACCACAAGGATGAGATTTCCTTTCACGTTCCCCTGGTGTGGGCTCCCCGCACTGCACATGCAAGTTATTAGTTGCCATTTGAGAAGTCTTAATTATCTGGGTGCATTGGAAACCATGTCAGTTATTGGAAGCCAAGAGGCCAATAGTTCTGATCAATGTAGGGCCATTAAGGCGCAGAGCTCTCAACGGACACAGCCCATAGTCCCCCAGGCAGGGCCCCTGGCGCCCTGGCGCCTGCACTCTCTGAAAAGAGACCAGAAGACTCTTCAAGTTGGACAGTGTGGTCACTGACGAGGCTGCAACCACAGCTGTCAGGAGGGCACTGAATTAAACTAAGATCGTTCATTTTAGGCGGCTGGAAAGTTCTTGCCTTTTCTCCCCTTAGGAATCTGGTTATTGATTTTCAAACTGAGCCAAACCTGAGTGGGGGCTTGTCTCTCTATTCCTCCCTGCAGCCCTGTTGGGTTCCAGACAGCCTCAGCTGGGAGTCCGGGGCCCGGGCTCCACTCCTGAGGTGCCAGTGCATTGTTTAATGATTGGTCTAAAATATGTGAGAACCCGAATGCAGAGCCTGGCACACCTTGGGCCTGCCCTTCTGCCCGTGGAAACCAGAGGCCTGCATCTGTGGGCACTGCGGAGACTGGGGCTGGCTGTCGTCAAGGCAAAGGCGGAGCAGGGAGTTGAGAGTGCCAAAGACTCTTATGCAGATCTAGAACCAGCCGAGGATCCTGTGCAGGGAGAAATGAGGTGTTGTCACGGAAGAAAATCCCTCCAAAATACCAAGTTGCTAGACTGAATGTAAGAGACCCACAGGGGCAGCTCGTGGTGAACAGGTAGAACACCTGGAAGGGGGTCACGAATCACTCATCAGCTAGATGCAACACGGCTGCTGGGGTCCCAGCCACTGCAACCGCATTCCAGGTAACAGGAAGGAAATGGAGAAAGAGAAGACCCCACCTGACAACTTCTGCTTATATCTCATTGGCTGAACTCAGTCACGTGGCCAGGTCGTTGCTCCCTCGGACAAATTGAGAGTTTCATTGTTTTGCTGGTAGGGAACAGAGGAGAATCGGCATGGATAGATGATGAGCAGACTCTGCCACGGCTGGCGTCTGCCCAGACAACTGCTGACATCATGCCTCTGGTGGGCCCAAAACAACGAGGGCCGGAGTGGTAGACCAGAAGGAAGGAAGGAAGGGCCGCACAGAGGACCAGTCAGGGCCAGGTGGCAAGAGGAACAATGTGCCTGGGCTGACCTGGGCCACCGAGGACTGCGGGAGGGTCAGAGCTGCAGGCTGGCGGAGGAAGTGAGACTCCCTGTGTGACAGCCACATCACGCTGGCTGAGCCATGCCACAGAAACAGGAGGTAGGGGATGGAGGAGGCCAAGAGCAGAGGGGTCTGGGAGGCCTAGGTCCCACACGGGAGAGCTGGCCCAGGGCCAGGCCGCGGCCCCGCAGCAGGGCGAGTGAGTCTCAGGCCCCAGGTGCCCCGCCGGTGCCTTGCGCAGCGGGTGGGGCAGCGTGAGCTCCGGGAGCCCCGGGTCCGGGAGCGGAGAGCAGCCCGCTTCGCGCCCATGATTTTCAACAAAGTGGAGTGCTTTCAACTGAACTTATTTTTCAAATCTTTTTTTTAGTTCTTTCAATTTTAAAATAAGCTCACCACAAGCCCTGATAAGAGATGTAGCTGCCGCTCAACACTTTTTTTTTTTTTTAAAGAAACCCAAGCAGCAGCAACTTGAATGGACAGTAAGTGGCTCCCTCTTTGCCGTGAAGGCCCCCAAGTCCTGCTCGCGGTGGCCACCCCACTCCACCTTCCAGCTCAGCCCCTGGCTACCCCTGTCCTTACGCCCCTGCTCCGTCCCAGCCCCCTCTGTGGGCCCTGGACCACCCTGATCACCTTCCCCTGGTGTCCTCTTTCCCACCCTCAGGGCCATCCTGCGCCAAACCCAGGGTGATGGCTCTGAACCTGTGCCCCTGGAGCTGGCAGCCTGGGCCTTACCTGGGGGCTTGTTAGAACTGGAGAACCTCAGGCCCGCCTAGATCTAGAGTCACCATCTGAATGGTCACACTATCCCCCGGGGACTTTATGTACAGTTACATGTGAGAAGCACTGCTCTAGCTCACACCCCGGCCACCCCACGTCTCTGAGGCCTCGGAGAGTCCTCTGAGGCCTGCGACAGTCCCGGAAAGACACGGCATTTCTCTCAGCCCTGACACCTGCAGCTACCACGCCATCTCCCTCCACGGGCCCTAGAACCTTCCACTCAAGCCCTAGAGCTGGTGGTCGATGTCTCCATATCTGGCCCTGTCCTTCATTCAGCTGTCATCGATCCAGCCTTCCACCGGGATACGCTCAGGCTTGGCGCCCTGTGCACGGGCTTTAGGGCACGCGTCCACCGAAGCCTGGAGTCTCGGTAGGGGGCACCCAGAGGAGAGAGGGCGGGCGTCGCATGCTGCCAACTGACGCTGCCAGTGACCCCTGACAGCCGTGGGCGTGCCCGACGGAGATGCTCTGTGAGTCTCGAGGACTCACACCTGGGCCGGGCCTGGGGCTGCCGCTCAGCAGAGAAAGACCCGCGAGCGGAGGGAGAAGTGCGGTCCTCAGAGGAGGGAAGCGGAGGAGGGACACCACCCTCTCCCCGGCCCCGCCCCACTCCGGGGGGCTCCGCGAAGGGCCCTGCGCGGTCTCCGAGGCCGCGGGGAGGAAGTGGCCCAGCGGAAAGCGCCACATGCGACTCCAGTTTCCCGCCCTCGGGTGCCGGATTGAGCTTCCCAAAAGGCCCCACCCTGGACAACGCGCTTCTTCCGCGTGACCCGCGGAACAGGTTCAGAGAGCCCCGCTGGGAGCTCAGCTTCTCTGGTGAGTACGAAACAGCAGCCCCTGCTGCTTGTCACACGGGTGGAAACGTGGCCATATGGGAGAAATTGATTTACTACCAGAGGAAGGGGCATTAATCCAGCTGCAAATTCGCTCTGCGGGGACACGCGGCGTAAATTTCGGCTCGGCAGCAGCAGCCCCGGCTCCGCGTGAAATATGGTGCTTGTGGTGTGTGTGCGTGTGTGTGTGTGTGTGTTTTAATAAAGGAAACTCTTTTTCGGGTTCTTAATTGACAATCACATTTTCCCATCTAAAAACCATAGCAGATGATGAGATCGTAAAACATGAAGCAAAGACATGCCTTTTTCCCGGCCTTGCTGACAGTTGGCAGCGCCGCGTTCACTGAGGGAGCCTTTGGTCTGCAGTCGGGAGATCCCCGTGTTTTTGAGTATCACAAGGAACTTAAACCACCGGAATAATTCATTGAACACCTATTAAATGCAATGTGGTTTTCCAAGAACAAGAGCTGGTAATAGTATCTATTATCATTATGACCGTCGTCATTGTGATTTACTGCAACCCGCCGTGTCCTGGGAACTTTCTATAGTGATCTCCTGTAAATTCTGGAATGGTCCTGAAAGGCAGGCGATTATTGTCCCCGTGTTTCCGTTGATGGACAGTACACTCAGAGAGGGCGGGTGCCTGGCCCCCGGCTATGCAGAGAGATGGAAAGCTGAATGCGAAGCCCGTCTGTGTTCACAACATCACATAAGGGGCTCACAGGTTGCCAAGATCGACATCCGTCCTCACGCTCTGAAGTGGGAGGTCCCTCTGCTCCTCACAGCTAGACCTGCAGGTACCCCACAATCCCCTGCACTCGCATGAGTCCCAAGGAAGATGGGACGAAACCCCCAACCCCCAGCTGTTCCCCTCAATCCGGCTTTCAGAACTAGACCTCATGGCAAATTCTCCCCAGAACCAAGTCAGTTTCTGAGGACATTTTCCTGGTCCTGTTGGATGCTAAGAGGGTTACCCCCACGTAGCCGTCCTTTTCAGCCCTGGTGTCCTTCACTTCGTGAACACTTATTGAGTACCTGCTGCATGCCAGAGAATGCCCTCAGCACTGGACAGGCAATGGTGGGGTTCTTATATTCTAGTGAGAGGGAGAAGTGGCCCAGGCGAGAGAGGCCCCCTCCTTCCTCCATGCCTCCCCCATGGGCCCAGCACGTGCATGTCCCTGGAGAGGCCGCCTCTGAGGCAGCAGATGCGGCGCTGGCAGCAGGGCTGGGGCATGTGCTGCTAGTCACACCAACAGCCATCTCTCTGCCCCCTCTTCTCGGCCAGCGAGCCTGCCTCCCGGACCCCATGCCGCCGAGGACAGTCCCAGGCCCCGACTCCAGCCCATGACAGTGCAGGACAAACACAAGGAGAGGCTCTGAGAAGCCATCTCTCTCTGAGAAGATCCAGGCGCAAAAGAGAGAAGCCCCCGCCCTGTCTCCGCCTGGTCTCAGTCTGTATTTTGTTACAGGAGGAGGCCAGCCACCCTGTGACTGGCATGCTGAGAAGACAGAGTTTCCCTGAGGGGCCCTGATGGCCTCATGAGGTTGTCTCCTCACCTGTGGAGAGAAGAGTGGGGGCTGTAAGGGGGTGTATGGTGGCCCGAGCACCCTAGACATCAGATAACAGCCACGTAAATAATGCTCGTTTCTCTACACAAGAGAGCACGCGAGTTTACCGGCGTGGAGACCGTGCGCACAGCCTGCAGCCCTAGGTTGGCCCGGAGCGCACCCGCTGAGCAGCCCTTCGTCCTGTCCCTGATGTTCTATTTTTTTAAGCGTCCACAGTCAGCCCAAACGCAGCCAGCCAGGACGTGTCTTCACTGCAGCCTCGCACATTCACTAGCTGCCTCTAGGATTCAAAAGGAATTAAAAAAAAAAAAAATCCACCCAACATGCCTGCCTTCCGCAGCGAGCGACTGGGGCTGCGTCGAGCACTCGACCACGGAAGAAATGACACCAAAGTGGGGACCCGAAGGAGCAGAGACAGACAGGAGGGATGGTGGGCCACGGAACGCAGCTCCGTGCTCATGAGCTTACACGTGAGCACGCCAAAAACACCATGCCAGAGACGGGTCCCGCGGTCACTTACAGACGCCCCTGTAGGACTGAAGTCTGGAGGAAGGTGGCAGTGTCCCCACTCCTGGGCTACTCGGAAGGCTGCCTCCACAACACAGGCTGCACCCCCCGCTCTCAGGCCGAAAGATGGCCGCAAACTCTCCGTGGATCCAGGGCCGGGAAGTGGCTTCTTCCCCTGGGCTCTGAGCTCCCTGTGGTCTGACCTTGGCCTCCGGCCCCTGCTGCCCGACCCCGGCTCTGCTCCATCAGTACCGGCCCACTCGCTTCTGCCTCCCTTCACACCTCAGTGCCTTTACCACGTCCTCCTTCCTTCGTGCACAGAGCACGCATTTATTGAGTACCTTTTGTATACCTGGCATAGGAGCAAGTAACGCTGTGCAAAGAAGAATTAGCTAGAGCCCAAGCCTGAGTCACTGAGCCTGGCGGGGAGACGACACACATAAGAGAACCTTGAGAAAATGTCAGCCCCGCGGCGGGGATGTTTACAAGGGAACTGGGCTGATGTTTTCAAAAGTGTCAAGGCCATCGAAGTCAGGGGAAGCCTCGGCTTCGGCTTCGGGTTCCCTCCCCCTGGGGCCTCTTGCCGCACCTCCGCCAGCCCGTCCTCCTCGGTGGAATCCTTGGGCAGCTCAGCTGCACTTCCATTCATGTCCAGCCCAGCTCCCCGGGGCCACTGAGATACAGAATTGAGTATTACTATGGGTCACCTCGTCCCCAACTCATGCAAGCTTACCAGAGGAACAAGAGAAACTAAAGCGATCAGCAAGGAAAATAATTACCGGGCTGAACGACTTGATAATTGCCCAGCGATTGAAGTTTGCAGAGAACTGGGGAGCTTGGCTAATTGATCTTCTAGACAAGGGTCAGGAGTGACATCACCACCTGTAGCAATTACTGCAGAGTTTGCTCGTCCCAGGGCGGGAAGAAGAAAGTGATCTATGTCATTATATATGCGTATCTCGTGTCCCCAACCCGAGGCTGTGGGAGCACAGCCAGCAGACCCAGGTACAAGCTTGGGGGTCAGGACATGGAGTTGTCATCATGACACTTACTGGCTCTGTAGCCCTGGAAACGTCCTTATTCTACCCGAACCCCAGTTTTCTCTTCTATGAAATGGGTTTAGCAGTGCAGATATCACAGGGCAGTGGCAGTGTGAAATCACACATGAATTGATTAGCACAGTGAGGGCAGACCGGGGCTGGTCCCTGCCCCAGCAGCTTTGTTTTGCACCTCTGTCGTCTTTATGAGAGGGGACGAAGAATGAAAATGGGGGCAAATGAGTCCAGAGAGGACAGCAAAGCTGACTTAACTCATTACAGTGAGGAGGACCAGGACAGAAGTCTTGCTTCCTCCTCCAGGAAGCCTTCCCAGGCTTCTCAGATGACGACTCGCCTATCCCTCCACCCCAGACTTGCTACAACCCTCACAGTCCGCGTCCGACCACCCTGGCGCATGCTGATAACAGGACACGAGCGTCTCGTTCCGGCATTGCTCGGTCCCCGCTTCCTGTCTATGTCTCCTGAGCCCGGCCCGGGCTGGCCGTTGGAACTAGTGACAGGCTTGTCTTCCCCAGGGCAGACCTTGGGCTTTGGTGTTGGTGTGTGCATTTCTGTCTGTTTCTGGGTCTCTATCTCCATCTCTCTTTGTCTCTCTGTTTGTGTCCCTGTACCCTTTATGACTCTGTCTCTCTCCCTCTCTCCCTCTCCCCCTCGTCCCCATCAGGTGGAGGTGACAGCTGGGTGACCCCTGCACCTGCCTGCCGGACCAGTCCGAAGGAAGAAGGGGCAGAACCGCACACAGATTTCGCCCTCTGCCCGAGCCTCTCCCACCTCGGGGCCCGCTCAAGGCGTGTCCCGCTCCCCACCGGGATTCCAGCTGCTGCCTTTCCCTCCTTGAGGTCCTGGTTCAGAGACAGGTCCAGATGGGCGTTGAGTGGGATGGAGGCAGGGTTTGCAGAGGACCTGAGGCTCTCAAAGCAGCACTGGCCTGAGTCCTTCACGTCTGAGATGAGACATTGTGGCCCAAGGGGGACAGATGTCGCAGACTGAAAGCCCAGTGAGTGCGTGCCTAAGTCTTCACGTTTCCGTAAGACCAGAGCATGTGAGGCAAGAAGCCAGGAGAGGCCTCTCCCGCCGACCCCTCTCGTTCTGTTCTCCAACACTGCACCCCAGGTTGGAGGAGGCAGGACACGAGGGTCCGTGCTCGTCGGATTAGAGGTGTCTGTGCTGTGAAGCGCGCCGGCCCGAGACAGTGGCTGCAATCAGCGTTGGCTACTCTTTTTCGCCACCCGTTCCCAGCAGCTGCAGGGACCGCACTCAGGGCCAGGCCTGCACTCCATGCTGAGCCCAGAGACCCCCAGTCCAGGCCCCAAGGTAGGGGCTGAAGGCGGGTCCCTTTTCTGGGTTGATCGAGCAGCTCACGTGGCTGAGCGCCACCGCAAGCTTGGCAGGGGGCCTCGGCTCTCTGTACGGCCTGGTGCCCCCACGGCTTCTCTACGTGGCCCCTCTTGTCCTTCAGCCCATCGCCCGGACGTCTTAGATCAAGTCAACTGGATCGCAAGAGGGAGCCTTCCAAGAGGACAAGTCTCTAAACACAAGCACTTTCAAAGCCTTCGTTGGCATCATCTTGCTAAACTCAGAGACAGTGTCGGGGGGAAGTGGGTTCACCGGGGACACCCATGCACCCGTCTGCTGCCCTCATGCCCCACACAGACAGGACAGGAAGGTGTCCTCCCCGTTGCCTGGCCGCAGCCTTATGCTGCGTAGGCGGCCGAGGCTGACGGGACGTGGCCCTGAGCTCCATCTGAGTGAGGCCCCATCTCAGGGTAGGGGAGGCTTGCACCTGGCGACCGCATCGTGTCGGAGGGAAAGCTCAGGGCTGGCCGAAGGTGGCGAGTCAGACGGAGATTCTGAAAGAAGCCAGAATCCCGAAGCACAAGGAGAGAGGGGCTGCACCCAGCCACCAAAATCCGCAGAGTCTGTACAAACACACAGAGGGTCTAACGGGATTCAATCATGTTGACCATCCAGATGGTCTCAACAACATCTTACTCTCCAAGGCTGCATCCCTGAGACGGGTCCCACGGTGGGGACAGTGGGCAGAGCAGACGTCCCAAGGATGGGGGAGAGGTCAGGAGCCTCCGATTGCCCGGGTCCAGCTCAGCCTGCGGTCACGTGTTCTCAAAGACCTCGTCCAACAGTTGGTTTGAATCGGGCGAAAATGCCAGTATGAGGACCTGCGAACCTGCAAGGCCAGTGCCTACGTGCGACCCCACCTGAAAGTTACGACGGTGAAGCCTTGTTTCTTCCTTTTCCAACACGAGCAATAAACGCGTGCTGGGAACTCTCACCCTTCATCACAAACCTCTTTACCCAAGGCTCGAATCCTAAACCCTCCTCTGTTTTTTTCTGGGCTTTTCTTCTCCATTTGTAACTTTGAAAAGTAAACGCACGGGCACAGACAGAAACGTGATTTAACGTGGACTCTGTCTGCACTCACTTCCTGGTGTCCTGCGAGTGGCAACTAACATTGAGATGGAAATTGAAAAGTGAGTTTGAAAATTCAAACCAAAGCTCAGCAAAAGAAAATAAGTCAGTCCCTAAATGCGCCCTGGCTCTTTCTGCTGATGTACCTTTCCGCTGACATTTCCTGACAGACAAGCAACATTGGATGGTTTCTCCCTACCCACCCCCCATCAGTCAATTTAACGATGATGTACTGAAGCCCTTGCTGACACAAGCAAGTGGAATTCCACGGTGGCCATGGTTCCAAAGTAAATTTCCAGCAGAGACCAGCGACTGCGAAGTCCTCGGAGGACAGCTCTCCAGCCGCGGCTGTCAGCATGCCCTCGGGGGGAGTCAGGAGACCCTCCTGGGGGTTCTTGGAGGGACAGTCAAGATTTGTGCCGCAAACAGAACAGAACGGGACCATGTGGGGCAGGGTGACGATCCCTACTAATTTGGGAGGGGTGGCCTTTCATCTTCCAGTTAAGGTTTCTGCATCCTTCTCTGTGAGCTCAAACGTGTGCACAAAATTCCAAGAGAGAGCTCAGAATGGAAGGGATGTCGTGGGGCAGCGACATCCCCCAAACTGATGACCGGTCCAGGACTGGAGGTTCCTGCAGGGCGGGACGGGGCCTGAGGAAGGACTTCGGAACGCACACAGCAGGGATGAGACCCAGGCTGTGCTCCCCGCTGGTCTTCCTAGGCCCTCACAGGTTTGTGCCGGCCTCTCTGCCTTCCTCTTCTCTTTGACATCCACTTCCTTTCTGCACGGACCCTCCTCTGCCCCAGCGCAGAGCCGCCGCCCAGGGCCGTCCGTTCTCGGGATGGGCAGTCGTCCTGCCCTCGGAGGCCCTGCCCTGGAAGCTTCTGAATGGAGCCGGACTCGGGACCCCTGGATTGAGTCTACGGCCTGGTCTGTTCTTTCTAATCAGAAAAAAGCCACACGACAGCAGGTCCGCGCTCGTGACAAGGCACGGGGCTCGCCGGAAGGGGTGCGGAAGGTGACGAGTGGGGCCTGGGCCTGGCTAATCACGCCCGAGCATCTCCGTAACCTGGGAACAGAGCGTAAGCCTCAGCGAGGACGGGGCCCAGCTGCCCGCCCGGCCCTGGGCACACAGCTGGGCCTACAGTGAGCGGCACCTGGGGCGGGGCTGGTGGCCAAGGCCTGCGCGCCACCTCACCCCCTTCAGCACGTGACTGGCTGCGGAGGTGGGACCCTGGGGCATTAGTGGGGGCCAGGTACCCGGGTGTGGATCTGGGCCCCCCTCCGGCCCACTGTGGGACCTCGGCATCCTCTTGGGTGAAAAAAGGGTTTCCCAGGACCCACACAGACCTGCAAACCCGAACCTTCGGGGGAGGGCCCAGTCCTGAGCATTGGGCTCCTGGTCCCGCTGTGGGGCCGGGGCTGAGAGACCCAGGCTGGTACCTCAGGTGGGAGCCTCATCTGCCTCAAAGATAGGGAGCCCCCCGGAGTAAAGGGTGTGCGAGCCAAGGCAGGCAGTTTGTGCCGTTTTAGGAGGAGGCGTGGGAAGGGTGGCACGCTCGCAGGGAGGGTGGGGTAGGACGGTCACTCCTACGGGCAAGGGGCTGCGGTCAAAGGTGGTAACAGCCGCTGCAGGTCCTTGTGGTGGACGGCGCTGCTGGACGGCGAGCAGCCCTGGCCTTCCCGGCCCAGAGAGCCTCTTGGCTGCCCCTCCCTGTAGGGTGCTTCGCCCGCCTTCATGCTTCCTAAGCGTCCCCATAGTCCCTTCAGCTGTGGGGCTTGAGTTCCTTTGCGGGGGGGCCATTCCCACAGCACTTGGGAGATTAGCTCTCCGGGACAACGCCCTGTCCCTCCCTCCTCATCCCTCCCCCCAGATGCCCCGGAGGTGTCTGTTCTCGCCTCCTGCCCTACAGAGCTCTGCCTTTGATTGGGCTCACCAGCACCCAGGGACACCTGGGAGAGCCTTTCGCCCTGGGGGTTGCCCATGCCCATAGATCAGAACCCCCTGCAGGCAAACGCTGCCACCTGTTCTCACTGAACACCCTCCGCCAGCCTCCATACGCAGCTGCGGGGATGCTCTTCAAACCAGTCGCAATTATTTTAACAAAGAGAAAATAAAACCACAAATGGCATCTAAGCTATTACCAGTCACACCATCTCTGGGGCACGTGCTCCCATAGCCGGTGTGACAAGGATGAGAACCACCGGACTGGGGATTTCTTGTCGGCTGCTTGGTGGGCAACACTGTCACCCTCCCCGTCCCCCATGAAGAGTGGGCTGCAGCGAAGGACACCAGACTGAGGCCAGGAGGGGCGGGGGTGGCCCCGTGAATTCCTCTGACTAAGCGCCTGTCCCCTCCCTCGCCTTGCCCCGCAGGCACCTGGGAGCTGAATCGACAGCTCAGAGGCGGGCGCAACTGCAGCCCCGAGCCTGGCGCATAGATTGTTTCTGCTGCTTTTAAATGATCTTTATTCTGTGGAAATTTTTCGGGGGGAGGGGAGCTCCTTTTGATGTGTTTTAATAATTTAAGACTCCTCAAATTCTTTCCAAGGGGTGGACAGAATATAAATGATAAATGAATAAATACAGGTAAAGAGGACACAAACTGTCTTTTCCACAGCAGGTTGTCATTTGTCACTCAAGGAAAAAGCAGCGCTCGTGAGGTAAGTCCCGGCCACACCCCTGGCGAGCCTTCCCTCCCTCCATGTGCGTGAAGCACCTACTATGTGCAGGCACGCGCTGGGCCTTGGGGGCGGCAGGCTGCCTTCCAGACCCTGAGAGGGCGGCACCTGCCGTTAATAACGAGCTCTCGCCGAAGTGCGCACACCTGAGTTCTTTCCAACTGGCCCTCCTGGGGGGTTTTCCTGATGGAGAGATTAGAGGCAGCTGGGCTCCCAGGATGCCTAGGTCTGCGCGCCACAAACCACCTCCACGGACCCATGGAGACACGGAGGTCAGGGGCAGCCAGTGGAAGAGAGGTGCAACCCAGAGCCACAACCAGGGCGGCCGCTGCCCAGCCTGGGCACAGACCTTCCTTTATAAGCTGACACGGAGGGCCACGCCAGGCTCTCATGCTTTCGCTTGTCTCACTCACTGGTCCTCAGGTTCATGGAGTGGTGTGGGGAGGCCGCCTCTCTCTACCTGGAGGGGCCGTAGAGACGGGCTGAGAACCCCAGTGCTGACAGGCCGGCAGGGAATGCTGGGGGCTGTGGCTGGAACCCTACACTTTCTCACAGCAAGGGGAGATGCTGCCCAGATGTCACCCCAACTGCAGCGTGGTGCTCACTGTGTCCTTGGCCGTGACCCAGACTCTGGGTACAGGGAAGAGTCCTGAAGTCTTAGCCTTTCATGACATTCAGTTGGGCCGTAGTGAATTCCCAAGTCCAAAGCTGAGTCCTGAGGGATCCTCTGACTCTAAGCAGGGCCGCCTGTGATACAATCTCCCAGAAAGCTGGGAGGCCTCTCTCTGAGGTCACTCTGGAGAGAGGAGCCCCTGTGGTCACCAAGCCTTAGAGTCATCGGGCCTCAGGTGGGAAGGGGCCGCTGAGTTGGCTGGTCCAGCGGTTCTCCACCTGTGTTCCTCCCACAGCCTGGGTGCACCTGGGCTGAGCACAAGGGGGCGTCCCAGCGCAGCGCCACGTCCACCAGGTGCTCTCATGGGTAAGAGTTCATCTGAAGAAAGAGGCCACCGGAGTCCATGCAATACTCTTTCTCTCCTTCCCCCACATCCTTATTTCAAGCAGGCCACACACTCTCTCAAAAAGACGGCGCTGTCCGGTCTCCCTTGCAGCCAGGGCTGATCAGGTCGCTAAGTACTGGCCAACAAGATGGAAACCAAAGTGCTGTGTCAGACTTCCAAGGTCGTGCAGGGAGGAGTTGACGTAGCTGGGATCGATGCCCCTTTTGTCCTTCCTTCTGACTCCTACTGCCAGCATGGGATGTGGAGACAAAGGCTGGAGCTCCAGCAGCGGCCTCGGGCCCGGCGCCTGGGGCCGGGCCTTGGCCTCCTGGGTTTATGCGGACCCTCGCTGCCCTCTGCTTGCTGCACACTCGTTAGATGATTTATCACAAAGCCCGGGGGTGAGAGATAGAAAAAGAACAAGGTAGGACTGTTCCGGGCCCCTGGGCTGCCTCCAGTAGGCCCCTGGGTCCCTTGACTTCTACAAAGTGGATCTCAAGATGCCACTTCCCCAACCTGAATCCTCAAGGTCAAGTTCTAGATCCTCGGCCAGGCAGAGTGCAAGGTGCTCCTGGACTGCTCCATGGGGCCTTCCCCACCTCCCGGCCTCCTCGCCCCCTCCTCCAGCTCTGCAGACCTGCTTGGGTGCCCCGCGCCCACTCTCCATTTCTCCCCATCATGCTCTGCTCGCGCTACCCTTTGCCTCCGGTTGTTCTTCATTCTTTCTGTGGCCAACACGCATCAGCCTGCAAGATGAAGCTCAGGTGCTGCCTCTTCCAGGAAGGCTTCCTGGTTCCCACCTTCCCGCCTTCTGCCCCTGACACTCCCTCCTGCCCCCACCCCTGCCCCTAGGCTGGCCGGGTGCTCCTGTGTGTTGTCTCTGATGAATGTAACTGTGGAGACTTGAGTCTTGCAATTACCCCCATTCCCTTTTTGCCTTGGCTGCTGGGATGCTCAGGGGCCCATTGTAGGCCTCCTATCTCACCTTCTCTGGCTACGTCTCGGGTCCTCACTTGCCCCTCCCCCATGTTGTTGCATCTTTGCCCTCCCTCCCCCCGTATAGCGTGCTCACATTGCAGAGGCCATGCCCCAGTCCTCTTGCGGGGAACGAGACAAAGCACAAAAAGAAGTGAATAGAAATGATAAAAACCTACCAACTTCTATGAATCCAGTTAGTTAACTAATAGGAACAATACGTTTCTCCTGAGAGGCAAGGAGATGGTGTGCCTCCTCCTCACAGAATGTAAAATGTTGTTGGTATTTAAAGGAGATGAAAAATAAATTCTTCTGGCTTCTTCCTAGCATCCACTTCCTGCTGAGTTTCCTCTTAAGTAACTTAGCAGTCTATCAGAAAATTGAAAGCGAGGTTGCATCATTCACCTACAGCTTCCCAGCTCATTAGCAGAGCCGGCAATTTCAAGGCAGCTTCTCCTGCCTCCAAACCCTGAGCTTTCTTTGATCACATTCGAGGACCCCCTAAGTTGTCTTGGATGTGTGTGTTAGTTTTCTGTTTCGGCTATAACAAATTGCCACACACTCAGCGGCTTAACACAGCACAGGTTTATTGTTGGGAGGTCCTGCAGGGCGGACACTCAGTTCGAGTCTCACTGAGCCGAGGCCGCGGTGTCGGTAGGGCTGTGGTCCTCCCTTAAGGCTCCAGAGGAGAATCCCTTGCTGGCCTTTTTCAGCCTCAAGGCTCCATGTTCCTTGGCTCATGGCCCCTTCCTCCACCTTCAAAGCACATCGTTGCCCTGTCCTCACCCCTCCTCTCTCTGACCTTGACACCCTTGCCTCCCTCTTTTAAGGGCTGTTGTGATTACAGTGGGTTCACCTGGGTGATGCAAGCTAACCACCCATCTCCTGGTCTTTACTGCACCTGCAGAGTCTCTTCGGCCACGCCGGGCAACGTATTCGCAGGTCCTGGAGATCAGGGCGTGGAGATACGTGGGGGGTGTTATTCTCCCACAGCCTGTGTTCCCCGCAAAGCAGACCCTAAGGTAAGAACTTGGGCGCAGATATCGCAGGCCCTCCAGAAACGTCATTTCATTCTACATTATTTCGTTATAATGTCGATGAGATGCCATAGGAACTTAGCTCCCGTCTACATCAATTAGCCTGCAGTAAAATTGGTTTCCTTATGCACTATTTTGCTTAAAGTCACAAGCCGACAGATGACGTTGTGAGAACTCACTGTGGTTTATTTGGAGGAGACCGGAAACACAGCAAGGGAATGTGCAAGTGAGCTTAGAGGGGAAGAAAGGCCGAGAGAGGGTGTGAATGAGCCACCCCCACTGGGGGCATCTGGGGCTCAGCCCCACTGAGGTCCCTCTGACAAACTGGGGAAAACACGCTTCTGAATCCTCAGAGCTGAGTCTACCCACCAAATGCCAGCCCTCACTGGGCATGTGTCAGGGAGGTGCTCACAGAATAACGCGTGACCCCCGGCAGCCCAGGGACCAGTGGATGGGGCACCAACACTATGTTTGCCAGATTTGCAGTTGGGGGCAGGGGGGTGGTGCTGAGCCTGGAGAGGTTTTATGACTTTGCTGCTGAAAGGTACCAAAAGGTGGGGAGGAGGTTATAGGGACATGGGAGCTACCGGTCCAGGTGGAGAGGGGCAGAGCCAGCCCCACTGAACTGACCACCCCACCTTCCCTGTCCCCACCACGCCCGCCCCATGACTTCAGCTGGAAGGATGGTCCCCTCTAGGGCAGCAGAGGTGCATCCTTAAGCACCTTGACCCAGAGTCCGTGAGAACCGGGTGCCGGGGGTTGGGACATGGGGCCCATTGGAGCAGGAAGGGACCTCAGAGCGCAGCCGGACTGAGAGGCCTGCAACCCCGATGTGCCGCTCGCCTGCCTGCGTCTCTGGCAAGTCAGCACCTCGGAGGGTCGGGTCCCTCAGGGGTCAGGGTCACCAGAGGGTAGACCACTGTCCCAGGGCCCCACGCAGCACCGGCCCCACAAGGGATGGAACCCCCTTCCCTTCCTCTGGGCTGTGGCGTGACCCTTTTATCGCGCTGGGGGAGCCGAGACCCGCCAACCCCCTCTTTCCTACCTTCTTGGCCGCATTTACCGCAATTGTAATGAAATGGAGCAAACAACTGTTGTGTCATGAAAGCCCAGGAAACAGCCCCAGAAAAGGGGACTCCATGACTGTCACCCACTAACTCATTTCCTCGCAGCTCTGTGCTCAAGGCTGAGTTTTCCTCTTAGAGGCAAAGGAGGGCCAGGCCCTGGTGTCCTCCCCCCATCCAGGGTGGCCCGATCTCTTCTGTAAAGCATCTATTTACAAAGCAGGTCACAAACAGGGAGCACAACCATCTAAAAATAGAAAGTCATTACCCAGCTGACGAGTGTCTGTGCTTGCCCGGGGAGCTGGGAGGGCGCCTGTTTTTCCCTATTTTTCTGCTTCTCTGCGCTCCAGCGGCCCCCGCCCCTCAACAGCCGCCTTGCAGCTGGGGCAGAGGGGGCTTCACAGACATGGGCGGCCAGCACTTCATTGCCCCCCAGTCCCCAGCTCAGCCCCAGAGCCTGTTCCTGCAGGTACCTGGGCCATCTATGCTCCGGGTTCCCTGAGTCTTGAGCAAAATCCACTCGACTGGTACTATCGCTCCAGTTTGTCAACTGAGGAAGCCGAGGCTCCGTGGGTTATGGGATTGTCCCCAAACCACAAAGCCAGGAGGTGGTGGAGCTGAGTGGGGTGGCAGGTCTGTCCCAGGAGCCTGTCCATCACACCCCACACGACACATCGTGTCCCTAACAGGTGTCATCTCCAAAGACAAGTGCCACATATCCTGGCACATCCTCCTGTCCCTGTCCTGGGAAGCCAGACCACAGGAGAGCTGCCCCAGGTGACCCCGCCACCCTGCATAGCACCAAGCTGCTCCCCTCCGCAGCTGTGGCTCTGCCCTCACAGAGGGGACAGCGTGGGACGGTGGCTGTCTGGGGGGTGCCGTCTGCTTTGTGTGGTGTGCCTGGTGCGGCAGGGCCCCCATCCTGACTCCTCCCTTCGTAGCTCTCCCTCCTCCCAGCCTCTTCTCCTTCTTCCCAGTGACAACCACCAGGCCCCGGGGGCCCACTGCGTTCTAGAAACATCCCACTGTGTGTCTAGGCAAGGGCTGGTCCGGTGCCACATGTAGGCCTCTGACTCTCTGTTCTCACTGCTGCCTCTTTGGGGGCCTCCGGCCCGGCAGGGGCCCAAGGTCCTACATCTTTGTGATAAGCCTCTTTGCGTGGGATTGCACCCCCCACACGCGCTGGGAGCCAGCCTCCAAGGTGGCCCACGAAACCCCCACCTCCCGCTTGCCAAACCCTTGTGTGGTCCCCTCACACACTGTACCAGGGTGGGGAGAGGTGTTTGATCAGCCGCGGTGGAGGAAGCGACGCCATTTCTGGGACTAGGGTAGAGTCTGCGGCTTTGTGTGCGCTCACTCGTGGACTCTCCCTCTTGCACCATTTGCTCTGGGGGCGGCCAGCGGCCAGGCCGCGAGGACCCCAGCAGCCTATGCAGACCCCTGCCGACAGCCCTGTGAGTGGACGTGGGCCCTCCGGCCCAGTTGGGCTGAGAGGACCGCAGCTCCAGCAAACAGTTCGCACCCCCGTGAGACACTCACAGCCAGAAAGTGTCCCAGAGCCTCACCGCCAGGAAATGTACGACGTCATAATAGTTGTTTTAAACTGCAGAGTCCGGGATAGTCTGTTACGTGGCAACTGGTAACTGAAACCCTGAGGTGCCCACTCTAGTTAGCTGTGCTCTTATCTCCATGAGCCACCGTCAGGCCTGGTTTGGAGGCGGGGCACATGGGGGCAAGGGCAGGGCAAGGGGATGGCTATTTGGGGCAGGCCGCTTGGGACAGACTGACATGTACTGTTAGATGCCAAGGGCAGCAGTTGGGCACAGAACCGGGCACCAGGGAGCAGTCAGCGTGCACTGGGCGGGAACCCGCACCCGGAGCTGCTAGCGTCTGCACAAAAGCAGCATTTTGCCGGTGCTTCCGGTCGATCGCTGCGAAAGCTCTGGCCCGGGTCACCTTGCAGACCAGTCTCACCGAAGGGCAGGAACCTCAGGTTACCAGAAAGTATGGAACCTTTTGGTAGGGTAGCAACTAACTCCATGACGGTGTCTCTTTAAGCTGGCTTTGGATCAAGGTAGCGTGGCTTGGCGGTCTAAGGCGCTGGATTAAGAAGTGGACTTCGGGGTCTAATATAGTCAAATATATGCTGGGAAAGCCGTCGTACGTTATTTTTACAGCCATAGGGGTCATCCAGATCTTTATAATCAAAGGCAGGCCTGTCATTTCAGCCTGCCCTGCTTTCTGTTAACGTGTCGGGCTGTCAGGCGGAGCCCGGAGCGAAGGGAAGTCACGTTCCAAGTCTAAAGACTCCCTTGTCCACCAACCTGTGCTCAACAACTCCCTCTTATTGCCTTGTCCCCAAACCGAGGTGCTGTCGTGAGGACATCCTGAGCGTTTGCAGAGGATCAGGCCCTGGGCTGAGCTGGAAAGACAGTCACCTAAGAGGGAGTCTGTCCTACAGGCCAGTAATGCCAGCACAGGGGCAAGTGGGTGTCCCGGGGGACAGTCTGTCTCCTCCCATGGGACTGCTTTGTCCCGTGCTCTGCCTGTAGTAGGTAGGATGGAGCCCAGCACCCGAGAGTCTCAGTAAATGCATTTAATGGATTCAGTAACGCAGGCCAATTTAAGGAAGTAAAAGTGGGATGGAAAGGGATGTATAGATGAGGTCGAGGTGCAAGTTGGAACCTACAGAATTTTATCTGCAGGCTTGACTTGGGAGGTGAAAAGCCTGCCAGAAAAGAGGGCGCTCAAATTCTTTCCCACTTACAAGCATCTGGTATGTTATAAAAGTCCTAGTAATTTAGTCAGCTCCAAACAAAAGGGCCCACTGAGCTGACCTCAGCTCCTGGGCTCCCCCCATCTCTTCTACCCCCACCAGCTTAGGGCAATGCAACCTGCATTTTCTTTGTTGTTTGGTTGGTTGATTTTTGGACTTCTAACACTTTTGAAGTTTTTATTGACTTTATTGGGGTGACGTCGGTGAGTAACATCGCACAGGTTTCAGGTGTTCGGTTCTCTATCGCCTGTACGTTGTGCTGTGTGTCCAACCTGCACCCCTGAGACGGAGGAGCGCGTGCCTGACAGACGTAAAGGTGCGACCCGGAACCAGAGAGGGAGCATTTTCTGATGCATCGTGGAGGGCAAGGAAAGGGCAGCCTAGGAGTTGTTCTGCGGTCAACACAACGCTCCGCCGCGTGTGCTGTCAAGGGGACGCCTGGAGCAACTGTCTTGGAGGTAAAAACGCAACAATTTAACAATGCATAAGGCTGTTCCTGAAATTCCAAGGCTAGGAAATGTGGTGTGTGAGTGCCTAGCAGAAGGAATAAAACATGTCCTCCTGGGGCGGATCACACTAAAATTACAACGCTCCGGTAAGGGACCAAAAGAAAACGAGCGGAATAGCTGTGTCCACGGGGACTGTACCCTTTATGTTCTGTAATGGGTGCCAGACAGGCGTGGCGACACCTTTCTCTCCGGCTCCACTCTGCGCTCCCCCCAGAAGCCTTTGCACTCAACCTCGTATGTGGCATAATGCTCTTGGCATCGCGCTTTTGGATTTGTTGGTCTGTAAGTGGGGCGGATACACCATTTTCAAATCTGGAAAATGTGCGGGACCTCGACTTCCTGCAGACAGATGCAGCCGCACACAGTTCTCGCGTGGGCAAAGTTTCGAGCGCAGCCGAAGTTGCCAGACTTTGTTTTTCTAGTTTTGTGTTCAATTAGAAGAGAGTTAAATGGGCAGCCTTTATTAAGTAATACACAAATTATTTTACTTTTTTTTATTAGGAGACAACAGATTAAGACTGATTTTATTTCATTTTGCTTTCCAAAGTAAAACGCATACCATTTTATATAACATTTCACAGAACACAAAATTGTGCAAAAAAAAAAAAATTAAGATGATTTCCCAAGTGAACTCATTTACTGACTAGGCACGCTGGTGAGTTGACTATGTTTAAGCAGTCCACAACTGGAGAAAGGTTCCTGAAAGAGAGGAAAATGAAATATGTTTGTTCACATCAAGAAATTAATATTTCGCTCCACTGGGAATGGCAGGATGTAGGCATAAGAATCAGGCAAGAAGTTTAACAGAAATAAGGATAGTTATATAAAACAATGCAAAAGAGAATAGCTGAAATTAAGGACATAAAAATGTTTGCGATCAGTAGGGCAGGGATTGAAATGGTGTGATGGTGATCGAGAGAGCACCTGTAATGGCATTTATGGGCCTGACCTCAGAGCGTTTTGCCTGGAACTTCTCCGACTGGGACGTGAACACAGTCCCCGCGTTCTCGTCATGGGAAGAGACAATGTTCAGATTTCTAACATCGATGAGCTAGATGCGATCCAACTCTTACTTCAAAACCTAAGTGGCCGTCAGCAGGGAAACGAGCCATCGCAGCAGAGATGCAGCCATCACTATGCTTCCTGCTCACAGCTCTGTCACACACGCTTGGCCCAGGGGACCGTCAATGCCACGGGAGCAACTTGGTGTGGTAGGACCTAGCCCCTTCCTGCCTCTCCCACCACCGGCTCCCTGCGTTCCAGGAGCTGCTGACCTGTCCCCAGACACATGACACTGTTTCCTGTCCTGTAAATGCCACCCCCACCTGCCCCTACTTGTCTCCCCACTGCTTCATGACTTCAACTCCACTTGGAAACTCCATTCACGTTTCTCCCCCTCTGTGAACCCCACCCCGTCCTGGCCCTCTGCCACCTGTCCCTCCTGCAGCCTGTGCAGCCCCTCGCTGCCAGGAAGCCGGTAGGCGGGCCTTGGCATCACCTGCACGAGGTGGTAGTCACATGCAAGCTGCTACTTTAAAGGTAACTTATTTTAAAAGAGAAACATTTGCGTATCTACTAACTAGGGTACTTGTTATTCATGAACATTTCTTGAAAAGTTTGATGGCGCAGTCAGGAACTTCTGCCTGGTGCCTGAGGAGCGTCCTGGGGGGCGGAGGACACCGCACGGGATGTTAGCAGCCGGGCTAGATCCAGGCATTTGCCAGTCAGTGCTGCAGCCAGCGCTCTTGAGTTGGCAGGGAAAGGGTTCTTGCAGCAGAGAGAGCAGGGGAAGGGGGAGGGGGGTCATATCAAATAGAGGACAGAACGTGCTGTTCTGGCTTCACGTTTCTTACTGAACAAGCCAGTGGTTACAGGGGTAAATATGCTGCTTCCACTGAGAGCGGAAAGCGGTCAGTGTCGGCGTGTGAAGAGCTCTGGGCCGTTTGCTCACTTATTTGCCGGCGTGTAGACTCACGGCCACCCCGTGGGCCCCCACTACGTGCCAGGATCCGGAGAGTACATCCAAGGAGACCTGGTTCTGTCTTTTAGGGATCTGAAGTCTTGCAGTTGGTGAAAAAGACGAACATGTCGACCAGTACAGCAAAGCTCTGGCCTCGTGGTGAGGTACGGTGTGGTCCTGGCAGGCTGTTGGAATTCAGATGTGTGTGTGTGCGCACGTGACAACATTTGATAACCCATTTCATTCTCTTCAGATGGAAGAATGACTATCTTGCCCTCGCCTGCTTTTCCGCACTACCAGACACTGCGCCTGGTTCATGGGTCACAGGCATCAGGCAAGGCACCTGCGCTGACGACGCTTCTGTCCTGGTGGGGCTGGTGGTGTGGGGGGCGAACAGCCCATCGTGGGGCAGAGTTCAGAGGGCGGGGCGGGGCCTCGGGCCAGGCCAGCAGGGCAGACAGTGGGGCCAGGGAAGGGTCCTGGTGAGGCCGTGCTTCCTTCCATCAAAGCTGGGCAGCTCAGTAAGGGGCCGGCTCCATCTAGAGCTAGCAGGGCGGGGGGGGCGGGTACGGGGACGCGCTGTTGGGCGGAAGCGGCCCCGGCAGGAAGGCAGCACCGAGGCCCTCAGCACTGAGGCCAGAGCGGAGCAGGGCAGGGCCCGCAGCGGGGATGGAGGTGGCCAGGGGGCAGGAAGACCAAAGGCAAACCGGGTTCTCCATTCAGGCCAAGGAGGCCAAGCTCTGTCCCGAAAGCCAGCGAGGCCACTGGAGGACTCATCATATTCAGATCTGAAAAGCTACTTCAGCACTGGGTGCTCATCTCTGAACCAGATCACTGAGATTCTTGAAAGTGGAATCCCATTCAGAATCTGCTGCGGTTGGGTAGGGCTTTCCCTTAGATAAGGGAAGGTGGAATTCGGGCTTTATTATTTGCATAAAAACAGCAAACTTGTTTATATTCATCACATATGCTCTAGGAAGTGGCGCTTATATGCGGTTAATTAGACTTTTATCTACAGGTACAGAGACCTACGTCTAAATACAAAGCCGCTCTCTAGCAAGGGGTGCGGGGCGGGGCAGGAGTGGGGGGCCATCAGAGTGTCCCACCCGTGCTCAGGGTTGTGGGGTGAGTCTCATCGAGACAAGGTAACAAAAGCTAGCCCTGCCCCAGGGAGCCTTTAATTTAGCTGGGGGCCAGGGTCAGGCCAGAGAACTGACAGTGTGACATCATGGCCGGGACCAAAGGCCCCGGGTTAACGTGGGTGGTTGGAGCCCTGGCCCTGCAAGTGGTGAGGTGTGGGAGCTCACCTAAGTGACCGCTCCTCTTGAAGCTTCAGTGTTATTCTTCGTAAACGGAGCTGACGCTTACCTTCTCAGAGGTGGGGGGATTCGATGACATCATTTACAAAACGTGACGAGCATATACTTGGTTGTAATGATAACTTGAAACAGATGTTAAGTCATGTAATCTCAACCCTAAAAGGAAGACGTGTAAACCAGGCATGCTACTTCAGAGGGCACGGCGGGCTGGTTCACCTGGTGCAGATGTCACAGGCCAGGGCGCCAGGCCAGGGCCAGGCCCGGATGATGGGCAGGGTGATGGGGGTGGCGAGTACTGGTGTGTCACTACTGCGCCCCACGTTCGGATGCTTCAGGGCCAGGTCCACGCCTTCGTGAGCTATGTCTGTGTCTGGATCTAGACCCATGTCCTCTCACTGCCTCCTTGTGCCTAGCATAGAATGCACGCTCAGCACGCGCTGGCTAATGAGAACACAGCATCTTCCGAAGGGGCGGACGAAGGCGAGGTGAAAGGTCTGGGCCCAAAGCGATATGCTCCCAGGAACGGGGAAGGCGGCTTGTCTGGGGTAGAATCTTCCTGTTGAGACAGGAAGGCACAGGGCTTGGCAGAGGGCGGAGCAACCGAGGCCAGCCCCGGAGAGCTGAGCGACAGCAGGACTGTTCCGTGGGGGTCCCTGTGGGGTCCCTGACCTTGCTGGCTCACGGCCCCTCTTTCTAGTCCCACGGAGCTACGGAGTCTTTAAAGACATTAAAATAAACCTAAAATCATACAATTCCCATGGATCGGCTCTGAAGACCACCTGAGTACTGACCTTCTAGGGACCTTCCATAACTTCCCACTGAAGAAACTTGCATCTATAGTATTCAGTCAGTCAACTGCTGGACAGTTACTTATTAAAGAGAGAAAACGGTGAAAAATTTCAATGCAACATTGCACACTGAGAGAACGTTGTATGTCACATTCCCTTTCTGTGCCAGAAAAGTAAAAAAAAAAAAAAAAAGAGAGAGAGAGAGAGAGAGAACTTATTTTGGTCTATGAGAGTGAAGATAATTTGCTTCCTAAAGGTAGTTGAAATGTTTCAGACTAACTTTGGCTATTATGAAAAAAGAAAACTTCCTATTTGCCACGTGTAATAAAACTACGTATTCAACCTGGACGATTCAACTTCCCATTGTAGTATCACTACAAGAATATGTAACAACACATCGCTGTCACAGTATGATCTCAGCTGTTACACGAGGCAGGCCTCATTCTGTTTGCGCAGATGCCCAAAGTGAGACCAGCCCAAAGTCACACAGTAAGGCCAGAGCTCAAATACAAATACCTTAAAAAAGACTCCAAGATGCCAAGGCCTAAGTAGTGTTTCTGACGGCGTAGAAAAAAAACACAAGACTGAGCAGTGAGACGGGGTGCATGATTCCTTTCCTTCAGAGACACCTCGATTATTTTTAAAAATTTATAAAACGATTTTGTAAAACACATTTTAGAATGATCTTATAAAAGTAATGGTTTGTTCTGCAAATTTCAGAAAGGACAGAAAGCCACACACGCGCGTGCGCGCGCACTCACACACACACCCCATGCTTCCACAAGCCTAAGATAATTACTGTAAAATGTTCCCAGCTTAGTTTTGTGATTTCTTGCCTATGAATATATGGAGTAGACACAGTCAGTTTATAAAAAATAAAATGGAGATCCTATTACATGGGTTTAGTGGTCTGCTCTTTTACTTAATTATTTGGAAAACTGTCATGCTACTGACTGGGCTGTTTTCATTTTCATTATATTTTCATTGAAGGAAGCGACTGAGTCCGCACGGCAGTGGCCTGAGTTTCCATAAACAAATCTGAACCTGGTCTGACTGCTTCCATTCAAGAAGCTTCTCTTCTGGCTGGAGGAGTTAATTTGCCATAATGGCTGGGAGCTGGTAGTGGGAACCAGAATGGGACATTTTCCATGCGACTTCAGATAAGCAGGGAAGTGTCTCCACCTTCCATGACACGTCAAAAGAATTGCTGGGACAAAAGGCCTTCCCTTACCTGTGTTCGCTCTGGCCTCAACCCGTTCCTTCGACTTTGCAAGATGGCAGGTGTTTCCTAACAAAAGAAAAAACCTTTTTACTCAAAGAGAAGGAAAGCCCTCCAGAAATAAAAACTTAAACATTTAAGCTACGATTTCAAAAAACTTAAGCCAAATGATTAAAGAATAACTTTATTAAATATTTGTCCGTTTTAAGAAGTGCCCTCAAAGACTAACCAAATAACGTATTACAAACAACTAGTTATGAGGTTTTACATTTGTTTAATAGGGAATAATTGGCCCCAATTAAACTGACTAAACTAAGGCTTTTTAGATTACTAAAACCAATGGAAGTTTTTAAAATGAGAATTTAGGTGATCTTAAAGCCTTTCTAAAATGGATAATGAAACTTGCTCACTTGTCACCTCCCTGGTTTTAGTAGTTATATTAAGATAAATTAAGTGAGATTAAAATCTTATTGGATTTATTTACCTTTGGAAATGAAGACCGTTTGAGGGCTACACATCCTCACAGCCTTGGCGGGTGCGACCTCAATTAGTCAAGTCAGAATGTCTTTAAAAGCTTTGTGCTTATTGCTTCCAGCAGGGGGCGGGGTGTTCATTAAGGCACCAAAATTCTCATAAAAAATCCAAAGTTGCACTAGTGAAAAAACGCTCAACAAGATGAACACTGATCACATCTTTTCCAGAAAATCAGTAGTTATTTTAAAACCAGTTTTTAAACAAGATTTGGTTTTGATACCATTTGGACTCTTTAAAAACAGCATTTAAATCTACGGTGAGTATATAATGGTACATTTATTTTTATACCATTTTTAAAATAAGTTGTACAATGTTTAGTGTGACCCTTTTATGACAAGCGTCATTAAATTCTTTCCCTGTTTACAACTATTTATGAAGGCCTTTTTAAGTAAGAAAAAAAATGAAATTGTTAGCTCACACACACGAAATTTCTTTCAAAAGTTTATTTAGTATCAAGCAAGAGGAAACTTTGCTTAACACTACAGAACATTTCAAGACTTGAGTTACAAAAGAAGACCACATTATTTGCACTTGTAATTGGCTTCCCTTTTTACGCATGTTGGCAAAAGAAAAAAAAACTGGCATATGTCTGAAAGATAAAGTAACTAAACTCTATGGAAACCTTTAAAATGAAAGGTGAGGCTTATGTTAAAGGATGGATTAACATATTTAGTAAACCTATTTTTTTGTTTAACACTAGTTAATCAAAGTTATTTTTTCCTTTTGATGACCTATTTTTTCATATACAGACTGGAAATAACAAAATTTTACATGTCTTTTTTTTTCTTTTTCTTTCTGCTCAGGTTGATGTTTCCACAAAGTAGTTTTAAGTTCCATCCATTCAGATTTTAAGCATTTTGATTTATTTAAAAAGGGATTGTTCGTAGAAAAATTACTTTGAACAGTATACAGGACTGGTGGAGATTGGCTATTTCACAACACCAGAGAGTACAATCAGTATCGGCCATATGGCTGGTCTCTGTAGACGCCCTTCGCAGTCCTCGCCGAAGGAGCCTTGTGTCGTGAGTTGGTCCACTCCTCTTGCCCTACAATCAGGGAGACGAATCACAATTAGATCCTCGCATGGGTCCCCTCGGCGTCATTCTGCAGAGCCTAATAGCCCCGAATCTACAGTAGGTGTCACACTGATGTACTCAGAAAAACCCAAGGGAACTCACTTAAAAAAAAATTACAAACACAATGGAAAATGCTCATCGCATTAAAGAAACCTATCTGTGTGGGAAGAAAAATGACTTTTGTATTTTAAATGGCAACCAACCACGCGGGAACTTTCCTTTGGGCCATTCATTTAACAAAAGCTCACAACTCCAGTGGCAAACTGAATCGCCTTTTGCTAAACGTAAAGACATATATGAACAAGAAAAGGATCACTTAGGTTTCTTCCAACAAAGGAAACACAGGTAGAAATTTGTGAAGGCAGGAGACACCAGAGAGCCGGGTGGGAAGGGGCAGACCAGAGCAGAGAGCTGCCGCGTCATTCCTCGTGGAGCCCATCACGGAAGGACAGAGAGCCGTGCTGGGCGGGAACTCATGCCTCAATAACTCTTCCTGAATATGAAACGAACTTAGTGACAGATGCCACGTTTCACTCCTAATACTAAATCCACACTGAACAGCGCTTTTCATAGCCCAGGGCAGGCTGCCATCTTTACGTCCTGAAACTAAACACCAGTTCAACCTCCTGACTTCCAAGGGACCCAAGGGCTTCGGCAACAAGCAGTTAACACCCCGGCTGCCACACACAGCAACTGCAGAGTGACGTGTCCACAGAGACCGATTTTAAAAAGCTGCGAAGGAAAAATGCTTAAAATGACCTCTCCTTTTGACACAAACATGCAATCATCGTCATTCCCTCAAGCTAACTTGCATCCATTTAAGAGTACAGCATTCAACAAACCAACTCTTCAGTGTTTGCTTTGAATACAAAACAAAACAAAACAAAACAAAAAACCCCAAGGTGTAATCATCACCGCTTAGGGCCGGTGACACAGCAAAATGCACTTCAAAGGGAACACCTGGAAATGGTTTTTCCGTGATGTTCACACAAGTGTCATAACATCCATTAACCAGCATCCCGATTCACTTGCACGGGTCCTAGGTACTCATCAACGGTTGCCATTGATTGAAGCTCCCCGTTCTCTGATCTCCTCGCCCTGCGGCAAAGGAGCTTCTTCCTGTCATTATGTGGCTGCTGCCAATTCTTTTAATCACACTTGTCATCCTTCTGCACGTGTCAGCTTTGGACACCCGTGCCCCTGAACTCAGCGGGGCTGGGCTGCCTCCCCCATGAGCCCGCCAGCTCTCCCGTCTCCGCCCTCGCTCGGGGCTTGTTAGCCTTTACCGGATGGCTCCCACTGGAGTGTTTTTAAAGGGTCTGAGATTGTGGATGAATTAAACTATAAAGATGGAGAAGGAGGAATCACTTTAGAACCGTAGTCTCAATTGTTTCATTTTCCTTTACTGTCAAGAAGCAAACACACTTCAAACAGACCCACGTTATCCATGGGCCACAGACCGGCAGACTATTCTATAAATGAAAGAAATCAGCACATGGCAATCAACCCAAACAGAAAATCTAAGTTCAGAATTTGAATTCCTGCTATTTTCTGCAAGTCTTTTGTCCTCTTTAAATTTCAAATCTTACAGGAGCTTCTGAAAACGGCCAGGGAAGCACAGACGAGCAGAGGAGAAGCTCAGGTGTCAGTCTACATGTCTCTAGGAACTCCCCTCCACGCGACACTCCGCGGGTGTCTCTGCGCGCACCACCCCCCTCCAACTGGGGTCACGATGGCCACTTACTCACCGTAGGAATCGTACGTCTCGTCACTGAGTCCATGCCCGTAATCATAGTAATCGGCCCCACTGCTGGAAGCAAAACAAAACACACACAGGACAAGGATGAGAACACAGGGCAAATGGCTTGGCTGGGAGTTTACATCACATTCCATGAAACGTTCTAAAACTTAAAGGTTACTAATGAAGGGCATGGCCATGGACTGACAGAAATTCCCACTGGGCTGGCAGAGCTCTCACACAGCGGCCTTTGACGTTAGGATCATCGAAGGCCCCCCAACTTTAATACACAACAAATGCACTGAGCCCTTAACCAAAGCAACTGGCCAGTCAACACAGAGTAGGGGCCTGCAGTGCCCAGGGGATACAACGGTGGTGCCCGTCCAGGGAGAGCGGGAGTGGGGAGGGGATGGACGCAGAGTGGGGACTGGCAGCGCGGGGCCGGCAGCGCGGGGCCAGCAGCCGCGGCTTGGCGTGCGCCAGGGGCGGGGCGTGCGGAGGAGGAAGGAGAGCGCAGCTCCCTTCCTACAGGCGGATGCGCACAGAGGGCAAGGATGTTCTTTCCTCTTTAGTCCTTATCTACCGGAAAGTCAGTGCTGTGTAAGCTGCGGCAATGTCACTTTATAACACGGCAGCAAGTACGGAGCTGAGACATTTCGCCTCCCAGCACCAGGTCACAGCCACCGCGCAGGGACTGACCCTGGCCTCCAGGGCACCATGTGGCCGGCGAGCAAGCAGGAGGCTCCCCGGGGCCAGGTCCTAGTGCAGTCTGTGAGCACGGAGGCCAGAAGCCTTGCGAAGCTCAGGCACGTCTGCATCCTCACGCAGGGCATCCCTGAGAGATCGGGGGGCAGGAGGTGGGGGAGCCCTGTCACCACGGTCATTTTGCAGAACAGACCACACACACACAACGTATTTGAATTGGGCATAATTTCTCGAAGGCACCAGTCTGTGGAAGATCTCGGTTACGCAGCCGTAGCACATATAATTGGTTTACGATGCTCTGAGGGTCCGGGGAACAACTTGCTCTCACCCTCTCGGGCCGTCCCCTTCCTGCTGACCTTACTGCGTAGGGCCATCTGTGACCTCGGACCCTCGTGGAAATAAGCATTCTCCCGATCCCAGCTTCACGCAAGTCAAAGAGGGAGTTCTAATCAGGATGGAAGGGGATCCAGTGCTACTGTTTGGCACCTCAGGGAGCTGCGGTGTGAATGGTAAGACCCCGCTGAGAGCATGGCTGTGTGTCAGCTGCCGAGACTCAGCCAGGCGTCACGACAGTACTGGTAAGTAGAGCTGTCCCACCCACTTCCTAGGCAGGAGCACTGCGTGTCAGAAACACCAGGACGCCTGCCTGCAGCCTCAGAGACCTCGGCCTACGGGGGCCCTCGCAGGTTCAGCCTGCGCCTGAGACTGGGGTGGCCCCCGTCTCCTCTCAGGCAAATGACGGCAGGCCACCCCCGGGTGCAATGATGAAGCACAGGAGGACGCCTGCTATGAGGAGGAGGGAGGCAAGGAGCTCTCTCCCTCACGTCCTCCAGCGTGCGGGGCTGGTTCGTCACGCCCGCCCCTCCTCCTGCCAGAGACGCTCTTCCTCCCCTCCCCGAGCCACCACCTGCTCAGTCTGCAGCTCAGAGAAGCTCCCCATCTCTCAGGGCGCCCGGGGACCCACCGCAGCACACGTTCGCTGTATCTCACCCCTCGATCCCTCTCCCGGGCCCAAGCAGACCCTCGCCCTCCATGAACTGAGCCACCGGGTCCCCAGAGAAGGGGGACTACATCAGTAGCGGGGGCACATGGGCTTCTGGGAGAACATGGTGTCTCACCAGTGTTCTGAGCGGCAGCACGGGGTGAGGGGGAGCCAGGCGGGGGTGAGGACAAGGACCGGACAGAGCCGGCAGCTGAGCCCCAGGGAGGACAGCAGTGCACGCAAGGCCCAGGTGCAGCAGACAGGTGGAAAGCTTGCACGTCGGCAAATACTTGCATCAAAGAAAGTTAACGAGCACTGATAAAACGCTGCCTTTCTGTGCCAGATACAGGCCACATCTCACGATCCTGGCTTAGTCTCGTCCCCACGTGCTCACTGTCTGCAATACAGCACGAGGGTTCTGATGGGACCTCCTGGCGTGGGGAATGAAACACAAGCCTCCGTACTGTGCTGCGTGAGGCTCCGCCGGCTGCAGTAAATGCCACCCAGGAACAAAACAGTCGCCCCACCACCGACCTGTCACACCACGGGGCCATGTGCAATTTCTCCAAGGAGCCACAGGTGGTTGCAGTGTGAGAGCTGGCTTTTCCAGAGCACCTGGAAGGTCGGTGGTGGGAGAGGAACGCGCCGTAGTGAGCTAGCTTTGCCTGGCACAGGATCTCACTCCCTGCATAAAATCCCTGTGTTTACTGATGGGGCGGCCGAGGCTCAGTGAGGGTGAGCCACCTGGCCGGGGCCACACAGCTCTTCGGTGGCAGTATCTGTACTTAGAGCTCAGGACACGGCCACTGCCACCTGCTAGTGGCCACCTTACCCAGGCAGTTCTGCTGCGCTCTGACCTGCTCTGTCCTTCGCTCTTCCCGAAAGTCCTACGTGCTCCCCTGGGGCTCCCGTGTCCCCCCTCGGGCTCAGAAACAGAAGTCAGGGTCCACACACAACTCGCTGCCACGTGCCCACGGGGTGGGATGTTGCCACGGTTCTATCTCATCCCCAGTCCCTCCCCGCCCTCCCTCTCCGCAGTCCTAGCTTCTCTCAAACACAATCTACACTGATGGGGAGCAGACAAGAGAAGGCACCAGCTGAAAAAAGCAGGGAAACTCTCCTATTCAAGAAGAGAAAAGCATCCAGCAAAAAAAAAAAGAAAAAGAAAAAGAAAAAGCAACAACAAAACAATACCGCTTTCCTACTTCTTATGGCTTTGTAGCTTTAAATCTGAGAAATGCTATCAAAGTTAAATATTTTCCTCATCTTGAGGATAGGAATTTAGAGACTAACCTTTTGATAAAACGTCCGTGTCAAATATCAGTCAAGGCGTCTGAGCCCAAGCACGCACGGCCGCGTGCGGGGCGGCTCGGAAATGGCTCCCTGCTCGCCAAGCCCTGGAGGCGCATCCGTCCGATCCCGGGCGGTCCCAGTGCTGCCCAGGCGGGGCCGGCGCTAACATTCCCCAGAGCTCACTCACAGCATCTTCTTGTTTTGTTGAAAATAAGTTGGCTAATTCTCCTTAGAAACTCAGTGCTAAATCAATGAACCTCAGCTTCCTTTTCCAAAGTCAAAAATTACATCATGAGGGCCCCTTAGACAAATAAAACCCTGGTACTCTTCAGATAAAATAAGAGTAACCCCTTCATTAAATTCAAAATAATTTCCTTTCCTGAGACAGGTCACCACTGTTCAACGTGGACTATACATGACAGGTACCGAGTCACCAAAGAAAGCGTTGAACAATTGCTTTGTGACCAGACTAAGTCTCCTTTGTTAAATGAACTGAGCAGTAATGAACACGGGCACAGACAGGAGACGTTGTCTGTGAAGTGCTCTAACACAGTTCAACCTAAAAAAATTGGGGTGAAGGATGTTCTCC
Organism: Mormoops blainvillei; assembly: GCA_004026545.1. NCBI lineage: Eukaryota > Metazoa > Chordata > Mammalia > Chiroptera > Mormoopidae > Mormoops > Mormoops blainvillei. Next base: position 22,009 of record PVJD01007641.1, on the reverse strand, counting down.
AATAGAAAGGAGGATAAAAGGTAGCATAATTTGGTCTAGCCGCGGTTTGGTGATAAGACAATCTTCGTTCTGACAAGTGAAAACTTTAAACTGACATTTTCTATCATTTCACCCAGTTTCTGATTATTTATTGCAAAACTGTCATCAAGCCAAGAAGCTGGGAGCAGCTGAGCCCCATTCTCACACCTGTCAGTCCCATCGGAATTGCTTTCACGGCATCTCATTTCATGGACCTCGAGTGTCTATGAACCAAAGACGTGTCCCATTTCCCAAGGATAAACTAAAAACCCAACTACGGCAACGGGGAAAACCACGAACCACCTCCTCGTCTATGGGCGCAACTTTAATATTAACAGGCAAGAAAACACATTAGGCCAAATCCGCCTCAGCTCCATCCAGAGGCTCAAGGGCAGCCTGTCTCTCCAAGGTCAAGGGCGGGCCGCTCTCACCGCAGGAGGCCGCGTCTCCCGGGCCTTCTGTCCTTCTCCATGTTCCCCAACACGTCAGGGGTCGAAGGGCATCTATACATTCAGCACAATTCCAGGCTTTCTCAGAGGTTCCTGATTCCATCCCTCAGAGTCAGGAACTGTGCCCAGGACTATGAGGTGACGCAGGGTCAAGCAGCAAAGGGTACCCCTGGGACCAGGCCCTGTCGCTCCAGGCCTCCTACCCTCCATCAACAGGGGTTCAAAAGGACAAAAACTCTGAGTCCCCAGATCACCCTGTCTCTGTGGACATGATTAAGAAGGAGCTCCTGACTCTCATCTGTCCTTCCCTCACCCCGTCAACCTCTTCTAGCCTCTCCACTGATTTCCACTTTGAGGTTGCCGGGGTCATCTCATGAGGCCCCTCTGACAGGCTACCTATGGAAGGATGAGCGTGACAGACAAGGACTGAGGCTGTGAGCCAGGTGTGTCGGACGCCGCAACAGCTGCTGTTTGTCCCCACACGTGGCTGCCTCCTCCTCATCTGAACCTTGAATGCGCCTGGGGGTTATTCCTTCAACAAGAAAGTCCCACAAGCCTGCTCACTAAAAGCACATGTTTCCCTCTCATCCCTTGTTACCCTCACGTCTGTTTTGGCACCTGGTGTGCCCTTTGGATGTGAAGGATGACACACGTTTTTTCTTCAACTTCTCAATGTTGTCTTCTTCTCTGTAAAGGTTCTCTCTCCTCCCCTTCCTTCTCTGTGCTGTCCCATTCTGGTGGCCCAGCTAGGCTGCTGTCTGTCCTGGGCTCCGCCTTCCATCTCTCTCAGGTTTTCTACCACAGCGATAGCTCTCCATCCCTTGGGGCTGTCAGCAGCCCCATCGGCCACCTGCTGACTTTTTACGTCCCTGCGCCTCGACCGGTTTGGCCTTGTGGATGTGACGCCTCCCTATGCGCAAGAAGATTTAGTTACTTATTTTACAGTCACCTATTCCCTGGGCTCGGTTCTCCCAAGCTGTTAGTTTTTCACTCTGTCGAGCCTTTTTCTTAAATTCTTAGTAAATTTGGGCTATGTGTTAATTTTCGCAGTCGAGATTCTCCATTTTCTTGTCTGTGGATGACGATGCCCCCGTTTCAAAGAGCATTCTTCTGGTGGTTGTGGAAAAAAGCATAGATGTGGTAAGTAATGTGTGTCCTATGTTTGGGGCTCCAGGGTCCCCCGCGGGTGACACTATCTGAGGTCTGGCTTTGCACGGTTACAGCTTTTATCTGGGAATGAACACTGCTGAGCACTTGTGGGCCAGGGGCTGGACCCACGGAGTGGGTGCACAGGCAGCCCTTCGGCAGCCTCCGCACGCTCCTTGCTCACAGCCGCTGGTGCGGGGCCACCCTCCTCCCAAACGGGGTCTTGTTCCACTCTGCTTTCCTCATAGACCTGGATTTGTCTGCTTCCTCTTCCTCAGGATCTTTCATAACCTTCTTCTGTCCCTTCACGGGATTTTTAGAAGGGAGTGGGTGAGGCAGAAGCACGTTCCTAGTCCAGCCTCTGGGTCCATCTTCTTCCCTCACTTGAAGTCCTTTTTAGTTTACAACATATTTAGATCCTCTTTCCACCCTCAGACCCCCTGTCTGGAAGAGACGCTTTGTTTAGTTTTCCAAGTGAGACAGTGAGGTCAGAAGATGGGGACGTGTCTCATCGGCCCCGGTCCCCAGAGTCTGCAGCCCTGGTGGACGGCAGCCTTCCAAAGCGAAGAGGCACATGGAAGACTCCTACGGACCCTGGGGCTGGTCCCAGCGAGTCCCTTCAGGAGCTTGGTCAGTAACTTCTGTGTGGTCTGAATTTAACATAAGGAGGGCTGACGTTCTTTCCTGATGATGGTGGTCCTTCCTTCAAGGAAAATCTTATTGGTAATCATTATGATAAAAACGACTATTTTAGCAAACACTAATAAATTCTTACTAAATGACAAGAGAAAGGGAAGGCCTGACCACCCATGACCCAGATAATAGCTCGACTGGCTTTCTACCCAGGAGCCTTTGATCCTTATACAACCATTGAAATCTTTTTATAGATAAAGCAGAATAAATGAAAAGCACTGCATAAACGCAGTGTGGGGACACCTCTTGTTTTCCCATGATCATCGACAGCTGAAAGATGAGACTCCTTCAGGGAAAGGAACTGGCTAGAAAGTTCCCAATCCGCTTTCAGTAAGTCTTACTTCTCTAACGGTTCTTCATAACGTTTAGTAACACTGCCCCGGGAAGACCCTGGCTAGTAAGTTTCAGAAGCAGGTTGGACAAGCTGGATGGAGGCCGGGTCACGGCCAAGTCCAGTCCTCTGGCCAGCTCTGCGACCATGTGGCTCCAGCTGCATGCTCGTTCACATGAGGGCCTACCGGGAGCTACCTAAGTGACCGGGCTCCTGTCATCGCACCGGGGAAAGGGACGGCGGTGGCTGCACTGTTCCTGTCTGCTGTGTTTGCTAAGTGTGTTCAGGCTACACAGGCCTGTGGGGCGTCCCCTGGCCCGAGCACGCACGGGGCAGCAGGGCAGTTCTGACGGACGAGGTGGGGCTCAGCCATGGCATCTGGCGTCCGCTGTGCAGCAGGCACTGGTTAGGGTGTCTCCGCCCTCCAGGAGCTGACAGCGTGACCCACCAGCCATTCACCGACGGAAGGCTGCGCGGGTCTCCAATGTTTTCCACAACTCGCTGCTGCGTCCTTCTCGCTCCATCTCGGCCCCAGGGCATGAACAATGCTGCCCCTCTAAAGTGACCCAGAGCAGCAGTTTTCAGTGTGGCCCTGGGTCTCCTGGGCGTCCCTGAGACCCTACAGGGTGTCCACCACATCCAACTATTTTTGCAATAATAATGAGACATTATTTGTCATTTTCACCGCACTGACATTTGCACCAAAAGCAGTGTGTAAAATAGTTAGAACACTGGCAAGAACCAACTCAGTGGCCCCAAAATATACTAGCAGGCGTGTGTGTTTGTAAAGGTAGTTTTGTTTTTAAATGCCCTTGATAGAGTAGTCAGGATGACTAATTTTAAGAGAGCTCGACACTTAAGCACACACCTTTTAATTATTCTGTGTGATGAAATACAGAGTGTCTACGGCCATCCTACAACGGGGACCGCAGGGGGAGGTGGTGACTGACGTTACCAGCTCAACTAGCTGCTTTGTTCACAAGACATCATTTTTACTGGAAAGAATGAACAACAGGCAAACTATGGCTGTTCAGACTGAGATGGTGACAGATGGTTTCTCAAAAATGAATTACGTGAGCCTATCGCTTGAAGAAAAACAACTGACCGTGTGCTAGCGATGACGAAATTCAAGCCTCCAAGTAGAAACCGGAATTTGGGAACACCAGAGTTTACCAGAGTAAATGGGAGGCAAGCCAATCCTTAAGGGTTTCTCTGCTGAGGCTGGTGGTGATAAGGACAAATCGGGTTTTTTTTATATTACGTAAATGTGTCACAGCCTGGTAAAACTATGCCTAACTCGGCAAACCAATATTTTTCAAACAACTCACAATGTTACGCATGTTGTTACAAAAGCCATAGGACAGATCAAGATATTTTACTCTAACAGAGTGTGAAAAGTTTGCTGAGATGGTTTCAGACGCACACTGCAACAAGTTTTGGTGTAACATCAAAGAAGAACGCCCACAGCTCCATGAAGGGTGAAATACTTTCTCGGTTTCCAAGTACATATCTGTCACTCCGACTGCTTCACCCAAAGCAGCGTACCCCACCAGGCTGAATGCAAAAGCCGACGAAAGAATGCAGCTAGCTCCTCTTAAGCCAGGCGTTAATGAGATTTGCAGAAATATGAAACCGTGCCACGATTCTCACTAATTAACTTTTACGAAAAGGGATTTTTCCACGTGTTAGGTTTGAATGCGGCACACGGCAACAGAACCACGTGCACCAAAGCGCTTTGTGGCCCTCCCTTTTGGGGTAAAAGGGAGTTGTGCGACCAGAACCTTCCCCCAAGGCCCTGGGAAGCGAGGGGGCAGCAGGCAGGAGGAGGGCAGGGGCGCGCACACCCGCCTGGGGGAGGGCTCCGTCACCTGGGAAGTGCCTCCCCGCCCGCGCGGTGCCAGCGGGACCGCTCGCTCACAGGGCCGGCCTGGGGACAGAGCCCAACCAACGCCACGGCTGCTCAGCCTCAGGTCTCAGCCATCGCTGTGATGGAAAACCTGTCCTCTGGGCCAGGCGGGCAGAGAAGAGTCGGGGAGGGGGTAAAACTGCAGGACAGCTTTAACATCGGAATGCCTTCTGGTCCCTAACCTGGCGTGCTGCCTTCCAGTGCCAAGAACGTAAGAAAGCAAAAGTACGCTTAGGGTTGAAATAAATAGTTCTCTTTAAGGACTCAAATGTACGTGCACTGGCCCGTAACCGGAACACCTACATGCTCAAGGGAAAGGGCCGGATAAAACGTCTTGCTTAGCCAGAGGCGCCCCTTCCCTCTGCGAAGGAGGTTCAGCGCCACCGTCAGCCCCCAAAACAGCAGGTCTGATTTTCGGGTTCACGCTGTTAACCAGTTACAGTGTCCACTGTCCACTGTTCAGGACAACAGGCGTCACGAGGCTGACAGGGGAGGGAAAACAGGCACATTTTAAAAATAATTTCACCCCACGTTACTTAAGATTTGGCTTAAAAAAAAAGTATGATATGGGACTTAAAATGATTTGAAGAATTAGTCCTGCTCCCTACTCAAATAAGAGTTGATAAATATTTCAGTTTACAGTGGAGACCTATTTTAAGAAATGGGTCTATGTCAAGTACATACATCATGGAAATAGTTTTTAATTTGTAGTTAAAAAATTGTCTCCCGCTTTTTTTTTGCAGGGGCAGAATAGGATTCTAAAGTGGTGGATTAGAAAACAGCCCTTTTTCTTCTTTACTAATAATCAGTAATTTAAAACAATCAATGAAACTGGTTATATTTAAATATTTAAAGTCATCTTACTCTGTAAAACATAAGCTATGAAAATCTGAATTTTACTCTGCCATTAATAATAGTTCAGATTTCTATAAATCCTACGAGAGAAACAATTCACCTAACCCACTAAGTCTTGTCATGGCTCTAGCTGCCCATTCTTCTCTTCCCTCCATGTGCAAATGGAGCCCCCCCGCCCCGCCATGAGTGTGCCCGGGGAGTTGGAGGGGCGGGGAGGCCGCCCTACACTGCCAGGGGTGGGCGAGGGGACTCTGGGCTCTGCCACTTGCCGCTGCAGCGGTCCAGCATTTCATTCACTCATTCATTCATTCATTCATTCACACATTCGATGTACTTGGAACTATTTAAGAAGCAAAACGAATCCACCATGAAAGCTTAGGCCGCACTGGGCGAGGCAGACGGCAAGCTATTTAGACATAAACACGTGGTCAGAAGAGCTGCTCAGTCTCAGCGGAGCAGCAGACAGGGGTGGAGCGAGTGGGACAATGGTGTTACCTTGTGACCTAAGCAGGAGCCCTCTCTCAGTGGCTGTCACAGGCCCCGAGACTCGAGTGGGACAGACACTCTATGTGGGGACAGTCTTCCGGGCAGGGGGGCTGTCGCATGCCAAAGCGGGAATGTGGGCATGTTCTTGTACGTCTGCAGGTCAGAAAGGCAGTGTGGCTGGAGCAGCGGGCGCGAGGGGGGCGACAGTGAGGGAGGACGGATGTGGATCACGGGGGGTCGTGCGGGCCACCGAAGGGCTTTGCTCTTTAATGCCCGATGAGATGGGAAGCTGCTAGACATTCCCACGGCGCCAAGGGAAACCAGTGCCACCCGTTACTAGTTACTGAAACGGGCGGCGCGCGACAGAAAGGGCTCCCAGGGCCAGGAGCCACCAGGAGTTCGCTTGGGACCCAGCAGGCCGAGAGGCCTCTCAGACCTTCCCCAGGAGAAGGCCAGGGGGAGGGCAGGAGTCTGACCGGGAGACACGCACCCGGAGTCACCGCTGTGTAAAAGGCAGCTGGATGAGACCACCCAGGCAGGAAGTGTGCGCACACGGAGTCTGGACTAAAGGCTCACTTAGTTTGGAATCCTGTCCTTCCCCTTACGAGCACTGTCGTTTGGACAGGCAGCTTAATCGTTCTGAGTTCCAGCATCTAGAAATGTGTGATGCAGAAAAGGTGCCCAATAAAAACCCTGAAAGGAGGACTGAGTGAAGTCCGTGGCCATGGCTACTGCTCAGTGACAGCCACTGTGTCTTCGATGACAGGGTGACAGTGCACAAGGGAGGACTCCATTAGTTCACACACACAAACCGCTTTTCACTGGCCTAGCACTCAGTCGGCTCAAAACATACGGCGGCTAACCCTAGCCCTGCTGCCGTATGGTCTACAAAGCCTCATTTCGGATGCAACAATTACGTCAATGCTGGCGCGGTTTGCAGGCGAAACTGGATGTGCAGGTGGCCATTCGGAGCTGCTCCTCTTCCTCCCCCCGACGGCGGGGCTCTCCCGGGTTTGACCTCGCTGCCCAGCACAGGAACTGGTGGGCACTGGGCCGGATCAGGGGGCAGGGATCGACCTTCAAGCTCAACTGTCTTCATCACCCGAGAGAGGTGATTCTCTCTCTGCTTTCAGAGAGTTCCAGAAATGAAGCCAGAGTAGCCTGTCATGTTAACACCCCGGAGAAAACCTGCCAGAACGTTCTCGTTTCACGTTGACCCTTCAGCTCTGAGGTGACTCTCAGAGCCCGTTTCCTCTCCTTCTGCCCTTCACAGGATGGAGGGGACGCCTTCTGAGCAAGGAGCGGCACGGCAGAGCACGGGGGGTGGGCCTGTGCCACTGGGGTCCCGCCTCAACTGCGCCTGCCCGGTGCTGGGTGCTGCGCAGACGGACAGGCACCCAAAGACTGACCACGACACTGACACCAGGTGCCACTCACCACACGCCTACTAGGAGCCACGTGTAGTGCTGGGTGCCCCACACGAATTCTCTTTCGCCTTTAAGACAAACCTGCCTTCGGGCATTATCTCTATGTTAGAGATTTAGGGTAAAAAAACAAAACAAAACAAAACAAAAAACACTTTTCTGCCATTTAAGAAGAGAGGCTCTCACTTTTTATGTTGTCTCTTGAGAAAGATGATCTTTCTTAGAATATGCAAGGCGCACATACCACTGCCTTCACTCAGCCTGTCAGCACATGTTTACGGAACACCTACTATGTGCCGGGCACTGGGACGCAGCAGTGAACGATATTTGGTCTTTGTGATAAAACGTGTTTGGTGTGCGAGTCAGACACGCACACAGAGGGCAATGGAGCCTGCGGCACTGCGAAGCCGGGGTCCCTCTGTAGGGCTCAAAGGCGGGTCCCGAAGCAGCTCCGGGGACATGGGGACGCTTCCTGGAAGAAGAAAGATCTACGGTGACAGCTAAGAGACGAGCCAGACAAAGAGGAAGGCGACGGCACCCCAAGGACCACGGCAACGTGCGTTCTGGAACAATAAGGCGGCAGCGGATCAAAGCCAGAGCGCTGTCTCTGCGGTCCCGTGGCCCAGAACGCCACGGAGGCAGGAGAGCAGTCTCGTCACACCAGTTTGCGAGTGCCCATCTCTGCACCCCACGTGCCTTTCACTATGATGTAACTCATTGTCGTAACCAATCACAACAGTTTTGCAGTAACAAACACTACGTCTGGGTACTTTTTCAAAGAGCCATGTAAATCAGGGGGGCAGAAACGAGACGACTGGAGGTGAGCTATCCCACAGCCAAGCGCGAACGCCAGAGCACCGTCACAGATGGTCACTGAAATGCCCCCTTGGTGGCCTGGGTGGCATACAGGCAAACATTTACTAAACATGCTTCAGAGAAGGGTGACTTTATGCTCTTTGCTGGTCCTGCAAGGCTGGGGTTACTGTCCTTGTACGGTCATATTTTCATTTTTAAGCAGGTTTCCCATCTTACTGTAATTGGTCTGGAAGACAGTACAGAATTAAGAGTTAAGAACAGGGCTTTGGAGTCAAACAAACATTATCGGAATCTAGGCTCCCGCGTTTACCGAGTGTGAGCTTTGGCAAAGTGAATTAAAATTTCTGTAAAATAGTTTTAAAAATAAATCTTTTATAAAGATTGTTGTGAAGTTTAAATAAGATAATGTGTTACATTATTAAGCTCTTACTCAAAGACAGCTGTTGTCAATATTATTAAGGCAGAGGCACTTTCAAGCAATGCTCTCCCCAGAGGGCTTACTTTGACGTCACACAACCTACATCTGCTCAGGAAGAGTGAGGACCTTATCTTTAGTGACAAAAGTCGAACAAAAAACACAACAATAATTAGTAGTTTCCTTCTATTTGCACAGTGCTCTGCAGTTCCATAATTTCATGTAATTTTCGGGAAGGTTAGTACTATTTGTCCTTTCACTTTATTAATTAAATGCAAGGTTTCATAAGGTTTCCTATTGGCTTGCTCAGGGACGCACAGAACTGGACTCAAAGCGAGACCTGTCTTTGGATCTAAGCTTCAGTATTTCTACCATGGCTGTTAATTTCAACAATAAATTAATTTCTCAGAAACACATTTAGAACTAAGATTTCTTATGAAGAAACACAAGGGAACAGACACATTTTTGTAACTTATTTTTCTGGCAAAAGATGATTCTAAAAAATTTATCAACTATATATATCATCACAAGACATCCCGAGAGATCTTAACAAGAATTCTTTGCCTGAAGCATCAGTATTACGTATTAGAACGTGACAGAACATAGCCGTCACCCACGGGGGTGGCAGGGGAAGTCCTGACAGTTCCCAAGTGAAAAGGAGGCAGGGGAGGCTGCTGAGAACTAATTTCAAAAGAATGAAATATGTACTCACAAGTTTAAAAAACATAAAAAGGTTTTTTGGACTGTGAACAAAATAAAGTTTGGGTCCAGTGCCCATTCATTTGCATTCCTCTCTGCGAACACCCAAGTCCGACCACGTGCCAACACGTGCCGTCTCTGGGGCCGGAGTCTCTGGCTCTCCCCAAAGCGTCCGCAGCGGCCCGCCAACATTCGTGAGCAGGATATTCCATGAGGCCGTTTGTTAATGGGATTTGTTTGTGGGGTCTCAAACTGGTTTCTGCAGCCAATACTTCCATCTGCTCTACTGAGGGCTCTTTGGGGGGAGGTTTCTGATAGATACATCTGGTAGCTGGATTTTAAAGCCACTACATATTACCCTTTAAGGAAATTTAACTGTGATACACAATGTTGGTGCATGTGAAATATGACATGTGAATATTGGAAGGACCTTACACAAGTGTTCATGGGATTGTCAACAAACCTGGGAGGTAGTATTAGGCCAGCAGATGGTTTTCAGTCCTCTTGGAAAATCTGATAGCACACTAACTTGTATCAGTCTGCACATCAAAGTATTCAGCCTCGTACTTCAAATACGCAGAATTTTTAAAATTTCAAGTACTCTACCTGCGTTCAAATTTAACATTGAGACATTCGGATGGGAATGCCTACTCTGTTTTAAAATTACTGATGTCGAGTACAATTCCACCTGTCTATATTTACTTAGTAAGTGCTTACTGAGCATTTCCAGGGTTTCAGGCCCTGGGCCAGGCACGAGTAGGCAGACGGTGAGGAAATCGAAAGCAGCAGACATCAATCGGAGGGTTACTTCGCTGTAAAACTGTTGTCAGGAAGGAATTATGCGAGTATACACAATAATTACAGCACATTAAAAAAGTCACTCTGTTGTCCCAAACCCAAAACACAGATGACGCATGGTAGAACTGCAGACGTAAAGCCCACTTTGAGGCCAATGGTAATGTCAGGTGTTATATTTGTTTTTTCTCCCTTGATCAGTCTTACTCGGTTTATCAATAGTAATAATCCGATCAGAAAACCAACGTTTTGCTTTAATGCTGCTTTTCGTTTTTGTTAGTTTTCAGTTTCATTAATTTCTAGTCCTAGCTCCATTCTTTTCTTTCTTTTACTAACTTGGGGTTTAATTTGATTTTCCTTGGTAGCTTCTCAGATGACAAATTATTGATTTAATAGGCAAATAACACCAGGCAGGCCTTTAATTTGACAACAGCCCTATGAGGTGGCGCCTGTTGCCACTGTCCAGGTGAAACCACTGGGCTGCAGGTGCACTGCCAGCAAACGGCAAAGCTGGGGTTCAGACCCAGGCGGCCCAGCTCGGCCGCGGGAGAGCCCAGGTCTGCATGTGGCCCTGATGGAGGCCCCGCGGCATCTGCGCTGCTTTGGCCAAGTTGGTACGTATGCGTTTTTATCTGTATCTAAACTGCCTCACCTCTCTCCCTGAACCTGCCAGAAGCTGCCCATTCTTTCTATACTTACACTAGCAAATACTCATTACACAGCAAGTGCGGGCACTTACAGTATGAATGTCAGGTCAAAGGTCACACACACACTCGAGGCTCCTGATGCACACGGGTAAGTTCCTTTCCAAAAGGAACACACTCCTTCCTGATGACAAACGCAAGGGGAAAGGGGAGGCTCCACCGCGCTGGCGTCATTTCAGTGCGTGCGTCCAGCACGTGAGGTCTGACCAGGCCCTGAGACGCTCAGGCCGGCGCTGTTATGAACTGCCCTTCACAAGCCCCTTCGGGCTCTGGCCGCGCGCCTGTGGCTGCGTGCACTTTTGGAGTCTAGAAACAATCTCGATTCAATGAGGCTTTCAATAACTTTCTCTTTCGCAAATGGGGAATCTAAATGGCACGTATAATTTTATTCCGGCTGTTTATTTGTTGGGATTCTCTTGACTGGAGTCTTCCTCAGAAAAGCCTGCCGAGGCTCTAGCGGCAACGATGAAGGTCACGGTCACCAAGTTACCAGAGAGGCAGGCGGCACCGCGGGGGCTCGGCCTGCTGGTTCACGGGCCAGTTCTGGTACTTGCTCCCCACGGACCTCAGGGAAGTGCCGCCATCCCTGGGCCTCAATTTCCTCATCTAGAAAATGGGACAGTGACAGGACCCTGGCTTTATAAGGCTGCAAAATGTGTAGAACACCATGTGGCACCCAGGACGTGTGACCTCAGAAGTTTATGCAACTTCCGCCGCGTAACTTACACCTGCTGCCTCGTTAATCCCAATCTCCCAAGTCACAGGGTTTTGTCATCATTTCACAGACGAGACAAGAGAAATCAAAGGCGTTAATATAACTTGGTTCGAACCCTACAGCCAAAGAAGTGACGGAGATGGGACTCCAAACAGGTTTGCATGGTTTTATAGCCCAGTCTTTTCACTAGATCACGCCCCCCAATTTAAGGCTTGCGGATTATACAACTGTTACATCATTTTTTTTCACTAAATGACATGCCAAGGCTGAGGGTTCGATCCCCGACCAGCGCACATACGAGAGCCACCCAGTGACTGCGTAAATGAGTGGGGCAGCAGGTTGATGTCCTCTCTCCCCCCCTTCCTCTGTCTCTCTAAAATCAATCAATAAAAACAATTCTTCTAAAAACCAACAGAAAATCATTTTAAGAATATATGGAACATAGGGAAAACAAACAGGGAGATTCACAGAGTAGGTCTTTCTCTAACAGGCCTTACCATTTTAGAGTAAAGATTTACGATTGGGGGTTTGATGACCAACATGCCCACTTTTCAGAAACCCTGTCACACGAGCGACATTTTCCTAACAAAGCTCTTTCCCTGGCACGCTGTCTCTGCACAGCATCTGTCCCTGCTAGGAATGGCTGGTCGTAAGCACAGCCTTCTCAGTGCGTTAAGCAGATGGCGGCGCCACATCCGAATGACGCAGTGCGCCTCCCCAAGTGCGAGCTTTGTTCTCACACACGATCGTGAGCCCACGATTCCGCGGTGATGAGTCTCGTTGTGTGGACTGATTCATTAGCACCAGCACGCCTCTGCCTGGCCACGTGTGGCCACACACCTGCGGAGGCCGTGCGCAAAGGGGCCACGCGGTGAACACGGGTTCTGGGATTCTCCCATCAAAGAGATAGAGCTTTCTGAGTCGCTGCTTTCAAGTGAGGCAAAAGGACACGGAGCTTACAGAGAGCTGGGCGTGAGGCCCCACTTATCAGCTATGTGACTTCGGTCAAGCTCACATTCTTGGAGCATCAGTTTCCTCACTTGGACAGTGAAAGACTGACAATCTTGTCAACGAAATGAAATAATAACCATGATACTATCAAATGTAGTAGTTAATGCTTGGTAAGTACCCAAAAGGTATTTTATTTTTTCCAAGTTTATTAACTTTATGAATCTTAAAAATACTGTTCTTTCTTTTTTATGAGTTTACGTCTGAGGACCTTCCTGATGAAGCTATGACATTTCTTGGCCTATTTTCAGTACAGCCAAGGATCAGGTTTGGTGGGAGGCTCTGTACCTTGGGGGGAAGCCCCATCGTGCTTGAGTCACTGGATCAAACTGTCATTTGGCTGTGTCCGCAGCAGCTGCCTTATTAACCAGGGGATCAGCTGGCGGCACAGTGTCGGCCAAACTTCGGCCTCCGCGGACTGCGACCAAGGCTTGTGTCACCAGGTCCACCACCTTCCTGCAGTGACTTCCTGTTACAGTCTACACTGATTTCATTTCAACTTAAATCTGTCATAATTGAATTACAGCAACAATGTTCACAAAATCGTGGGCTTAAGGTGCTAATTATACTTTCCCCATAGCTTTAAAATCCAATCATTACAGCTGTGAAAAGTCTGCCCTGGTACCACGTGAAGTCAGGCTGTGAGACCCAGGGACACAGGTGCCCTCCGAGAAACTCTCAGGGAAGGAAAAGAAAACAGACCTGAATCAACACAGCCCTGCGTGTGTGGTTCAGGCCACTTCTCAAACGTCTCTGTCCCTGTTTTCGGAAGAGTAAAATAGGGGCGATACCCACCTTCTACAGTTAAACTTATGACCAGAGAGGCTGTGTGTGTGTAGACGTGCATAGACCACCCCCATATCAATATTCATCCTAATGCAACCAACACGCAGCAGCAGCAGGTCAAGCTACAAGGACGATTATTAACAGCAATTCTTACACGTTAGGCTTTGGCCTTGGGCTGTTCCTTCCTTTTCCCTTTCAGGCTGTAGCTTCACTTTTTCACTATCACCTTCCTTTTCATTTTTCACTGCAGGGTCCTTGACTGAGAATTAAAGTATTGACAGGTTTGTGCTGTACTTTGTGTGGCATCTCTGCTTTTGGTCCATGTTGACGTAACACCGTGTGGGCAGCGTGTGCTGGCTGGAGCTCACCGCCGAGTCCGCGCAGACAGCCCCCTTCCCAGCAGTTGTGCAGAAAGGAGCCAAAACCCCGAAGGACCAGGCCAGGTAGGAGTACGCTTGGCAAACATTTTATAAGACCTGGTTAAGAATGCTTAATCCAGGCCAAAACTGTGTCACTTTTTAACATCAAAATGGCCAACCCTGATACAACTCAGCAGCGTCTTCCAAAAGACTGTTTACTGCTGGTTAAATGGTTACACAACTCAAGTTAAACAGCAGGTCATTTTCAAAGTGAAAATCCCCAATTATTTTCAGGTTGTGACAGGCCAGCTCTCGAGAAGAGTGTTGGGTGGATCGTTTGAAAGTGGCCAACAGACGTGGCTGTGGACGACAGGGGACAGGGCCGGGGCAACAGGGATGTTTGTCACGCTGCCTTCCTCAGCACTGGTGTTGAGCACGCACCCCGAGTGCCCAGTCCCTGTAGCTGAGAGCTCCCGTCACTCGGCTTAATCAGGGTAAAGGGGCTTTGGTACTGTTTTGTCGCAAAAACAGGTCAATGATTTTGGATTTTGAAAAAATTTTCTTAGCTAGATAGATCGTGGCTTTTAGAGTCGGTCAGAGGCCTCAGCTCCAGTTCTTTTCGGTTGTGTCTTCTGGAGAAAGCTGTTGAACACGCCAGCCCTCAACTGCTGTACTGGAGACCCAGAGTGCAGGGCCGTTGTGAAAATACGAGATCACACATGTAGAGGACACAGACAGCTGAGCACTGGACTTAATAGATTCTCCAAAATTGGCAGCTATTATTTCTCATTTCTTTTCTTCAGTCACTTTAAGTGTTTTCAAGAAAATCACAGTGATTTGGGAGGACGAAATGAAATATGTTCTTGAAAGTACAGTCAAACCACACAGTGCTGTGGGGGATTACGATGTCAATGTTAAACCCATCCAGAAACTATTATTTTTACCACACACTCAGCCACTTCTGTACGCTCAGAGGGTTATTAGCCCTTGTTTGAAACCTTGTTCTACTTTCTTTATGATCGCTAAAGGAATCAAATGTTTCTTCAGAGAACTTACAACTATTCAGGAACACAGACCAAACTATTGTGATTTTTGTCAATAAAAACTATGTAGGTGTAAGCACAATGACTTGATAAACAAATGGAGTGAAAGGATGATGGCAGCCAAGCTCACTAATGTATCTTCTCTGCTACCTCGTGTGTGATGAGAGCCTCTGAAATCCACTCTCTTCAGCAAACTTCCAGAGTTCAACACAGTGTTATAGTAACTACAGTTGCCATGCTGCAAACTGTGATTGTTATTAGGATTATGAGTAAGACAGCAAAGGAAAATGAATGCCCTGGTTTAGAAAGAAATGAATCTATTTCCAAAGGGTTTCCTGGAGCAAAAACCATGATTTCTGTGAAGGCTCAAGTTCTGTCTGGGGAGGGGCAGGTCCCTGAGGTCGGGGATCTTTTATCACCTGCTCCTTCTTATTCACAAGAGCTAGTCAGGGGCTGTGCATCCACAGAAAGTCATCTATAACTATTTTGAGCCAATGGATATTAGAACTATTTCAATACTGTAAAGAATCACCTATACGTCTCTGCACGGTGACTGCCGACAGCTTGTTACGCATTAACCGTGTGAAGCTGGATAAACGCTGCTTCGCTCTACACAACATCAGCGCTATCGAGACCATCACGAAAATCTACGGGGAAATGTGGCTGAACTCCACCGAATTCTCAAGCACTCTGCAGGGATTCTCATTTGTACTCTAATTTTAATGCAAGATATTTGAATGCTGGGGGGAAATTCCTACTTTGTAAAACCTCCTAGAAAAACTGTTGTGTCTGCAACAAAACTTCCGTGAAGTGACGACTCACGAGGCTGAACAGTCGTCACTGAAGGGAGCCCTGCCCACAGTGGGTGCATGCCCGAGGGCCGGCCCCCACCTGCTGTCCGGCTCTACCTGTCTTCTCCGGACCGCAGCAGCTCACCGGACAGTCCCAGGAATGGCAAGTACAGACACAGACCATCTGCGTGGTGAGAAGCCCCCAGCGGGTACCCCCTGCCCAGCTGCCCCATGAATCATTTCCCCACAGTCCTTCCAGGTGTCCTAGTACCTGCTTCTGGTGACCACGCCCCAGGAGAGAGGACCCTTAAGTCCAGCTGGAGCTGCGGAGGGAGGGCAGGAACCAGAGCTCTGGGTGCAGACCCCCTCCCTCCAAGTCGTCTCACTGAGCTCTCTTGCAGAGCAGGCCTCGTGGACGGCCCCCCTCCCTCCAGCTGCTTCTCCGGGACTGTGGGCTGTCCTGCCTCCTTCAACCTTCCAGTCGCCTCTAAAGCAGAAACTCAGGCGCGGCTGACCGAGGTGAGGCAAATCACCCGAAGCCACAGACTCAGTGGTGGTTAAGTTGGGATCGGAGGCCCGGTCTGCTGGACGCATAACCACCACGGCCTTTCTGTCAACCCCTGGGTACATCTGAGAAAGCTGTCCTTGAGCTGGTAACTGTAAGGGCGTGTGTAACATGTGTCCTGTAGCATCGACAAGTCCTATCTTACACACAGAACAAAATGTCAGAAGAGACATGTTAAAGGTGCGTAGGAGCTGGCGCGCCCCAATTCTCTTTCTGCAGCTGGGGAGCTGGCCAGCTGGCTCTGCGGGAGCAAAAGCCCCAGATTCTGCCCTGTGCGGAGTGCCAGAGACACAGCCCGAGGCTTTCACTCAGGCTCCCGAGAGAAATTTGAAATCTAAAGTTTTTTAGTGACCACATGGGGAAAAAAAGGAAAAAGAAACAGGTAGAGTCCATCTAAGACACGGATTTTGCATTCTTTGGGATGTGGTGTGTGGTTTGCACTTGCAGGGCACCTCGGCTGGGGCTGGCCACCCAGGCCACACGCTGGTGGCCACCATGACAGACAGGGCAGCCTGCACTTCTGCTTGGACCAAAGAACACTTTCATAATAGCTCTGTCACCTAAAAGGAGACCACGAAAAGAATTCTGTGACAACAGTGAACCATATAACTAGAATGTGGAACATACTTCCAAATATTAAATTGAGAGAATTACTGATGTATGAAATTAATGTGCTAGAACCTAAGCTGTGAGAATCATAGAATTTTAGACTATAGAACATCAGGTGCTACATGGTGTTACTTATCTTTCAGTGACTAAGTAACTAATAAGGCTGTTTCCTTTTTGAGAGCAGTGACAGGAAATGTTACTTGCTAAAAAGATCTCATGTAAAACTGGAAAAACCAAGCTCTTCATTTCACTTGTACATACCCTGACCGGGGGGATCGAACATACCACCTGGATACATGCCATGACCGGGGATCAAACTCGCGACCTTTCAGTCTACGGGGCAACACTCCAAACCACAAAGCCACACTGGCCAGGGTAAGAGAAGAAATCTAGACACACAAAGGGACGGCAGAGATGCACACACACGGGCACGGGGAAGGCAGCCACCAAGGAGTCACGGAGAGAGACCTCGCGAGAAACCAAGTGTGCCGACACCATGGTCTTGGACTTCCAGCCTCTAAGCTGTGAGAAAGTAAAAGTTCTGTTGCCTGAGTCTGTGGCATGGTGTTGTGGTAACTCCAGCAAACTGCCACAGTGCATAAACCAGCCCTCCCTCCGGGCTGCGACGGAGTGACTCTGTCTAGTCTACAACAGAGCACTTGCCCGCTGGGGGCGAGGCCACCTGCCACCAGACAGACGGGTCCCAGCCTGGCTCCTCAACTTGTACATTGTCTCGTCTTAGGCAAGTTACCTAATTTCTGTGAATCACAGTTTTTCCGTAGAAGGACTCAGGTCTACTTCACAGTTTATGAGGATTAAATGAACATTCAGAATTCCTAACAGCGGTTTCTGCACCGGCTGACGTGGCCAATTCCCATACAATCCCTGTACTCCTTCGAGGAAGATGAGCGGTGGCGTCAAAAAGCTCACGTCAAACAAGGCAGACCGGCTGTCGTGTCTCCTCAGGAGCTGTCCCTGACACGCAGAGGGCTTACCCTACGTGATGCACCAGCCTCTACGCTGACTCTGCCTCCAGAGTCACCGTCTGTCGATCCAGCCTCGAGACCGTCACCTAATTCACGTCTCAGAATCCAAGTCTAACCATACCATTCGCTTGCACATAGCCTTCACTGGCTCCCTTGTGCTGCCACAACAGCAAGCCTGGGTCCCTGTCCTCAGGAGGGGATGTGCAGTCGGCCCCTCCTACTGCTGCCCCCACCCCCCAGCCACCCCAGCCTCTGCTCCGCACAGCGGTGTGACACAGCTGAGCCTGCTCCCTGTTCCCACCTCTGGGCCTAGCTCTTCCTGCCCCGGGAAATGCCCCGCCCTGTCTGTCCCCTGCTGACTGCTCCTCGACCATTCTTCATTTGCTCGGTGAAACGGTGCAATACCCCCCGTTTTCCCAACCACACTTAGCACTGTCTCCTGATGGAAATACTGACTTTTTCCTCAGACCTCTCACAGTGGTTATTGCATCACACTGATATCTCTTTCCTTCCAGTCTGCAAGCCTTCCAAGGAGATGGTCTCTGCCTCAGTGACCTTCATACTCCAAGCACTGGGCACAGCGCCTAACGCGCAGTGGATATTCGGGTAAACGCTGACTACGTACAAGACCAAGGCAGGGAGCACTTGTGATCAAGGACCTTAATGTGTCCTCACAGCTTAGAGTGGGAAGACTTTGTCATGTCTCCAAGTCTGGGCTCACATTCTGGATCTGTCACTTACTTCACTGAGTCTAGGTTTCATCATCCGAGGGAGGGGAGATACATCGACTCCATGTGATTTTTTTTTTTTTTTTTTGGCCACATGCTTAAATCTTATGGTCTGTGCCCCTTTTCTTGATCGATGCAGCCGCACACTCTTCATGAACTGCTGCACCCTTCAGTAAGGTCCTGTCTTGAGGTCACCAGAGCCGGGCCACGTGGGTTGTGCCAACAATGTCTGGGACACAAACACAACGTACAGGGCTGCCACTAACGAAGACCAGTGACAAAGTTTGAAAGACACTTGATTGTTACAGGCAATATAAGGACATAATTTGGCAAAAGCAAAAATAAAATAAATTTTGAAACCCCTGTGAACAGATCAAAGTGCCCATCTGTTCGAGCCTTGCCTGCTACCCGTCTGCGTGCAAAAGTGGATTACTGCTTCATCGGAATGGCCACGGAGTCCACGGTTTTAATGCTTCATGATGCCAATATTTTGTTGTGTGTCCGTCTATCTTTATTCTCCACTTAGAATTTTAAACATGAAGCAAGAGGTTTCTGGGCACCTAGGGGGACATTCTGAATGGAACAACCATGGATTTCAAACTTCAATGAGCATGAAGGTTTACATGCCAGCACGAGAGGTACCTATCCAGCTCTTCTGCCTCTGAGAGCTTTTATTTCTGAATAAATACTTCTTTAGGAAATGAATGCAAACTAACTCACTATTAATGGGAAGCTGCCGTCGTTAGAAAGCAGAAGCCCATCAGCTCCGAAGTGGAAAGCCTTCGGCGCTTTCACCCCAGGCATGGACAGTGCAGGGCGTTCACGTATTTCGGAGCTGAGTTTGGGCCTTAGGACTTGAGTAACCAGGCTTGGCAGACATTGTTCCTCCCCAGCATACGCTAACAGTTCAGCCCTTAAGAGTGAACAGAATTTCGATTTTTATTTCCCAAGCCTCATTGCTTGAACCCTGCAGTAAACTGAGGAGGAAGAATCCATGCTGGTTGGCGGGATAGAAGTGTTTCCCCCATTAAAGCGAACACAAAGCAAAGCAGGTCGTGGCAAAGCGCCCTCCCGGGCCGGTCATCACTGTCCCAACCCCGGAGCATACAGATGTGGAAGGGCACGCGTCGGGTCTGGGGTCTGGTCACACAGATAGGCTCTTACCTCTGGGCTGGGGCGCTGTAGCTGTTGTCATAGGAATCGTACCTCTGGTCATCGTAAGCGGTGCCATATCCATCATCGTAGTCCTACAAGAGAACAGGACAAGCACAGACACGTTCAGAAAAGAATCTGGAAAGAAAGGGGCTTTCTGCTTTTAGCAAATCCTTATTAATTCAGCTGGCACTGAACTATGTATCTAATTACAGTGTGAAGTGACATCAGTGAAAAATGACGACTGGGTAAGAATCTCCAAAAGCAAAGACAAACTGGCAAAAATGGTCGCCAGCAACATTTTCACAACTCTGGAAATTAACCGAAGGCTTGCAGAGACCTAGGGACCATTTTTTAAACAAACGGCCCAATCTTGGTTTTGGGATGCTTTAACTTGTCCTCTTCCTGCCCCTCAACCCCTACAGAGAAACCATGAACTCCAACAGACATAATCACTATGGAAACCAGTTAGCTGGAGGTCACTGGAGGGGGCAGCCCCCATTCTCAGAGGGATGTCTTTATTTTATATTACTTGGAGTTCATCCCAGGAAAAACCCTTTTCTCTGGGGGTATTTGAAGATAATAATCAGAGGCAAGTATTTTAAATTTCTGCTGCCTGAGGTGGTGGAGATAAACTAGAGCAAACAAGAGGCTAACAAGAAAAAGTGGATAATGAGAGGTCAATACGGGCTCTGAAAGCTCTGCCATATTCCCAGGAACCTAAAAGACTGGGTGCACAGGCAGTGTTAGGTGCATGCCCAGGAGACCTGACAAGGCCCCGAGCCCTTTCCTTGAGCTGCCCTTAAAGTTCCGTATAAGAAAGAAAGACGAGGCTAAGACACAGTTAGTTGTAAGCTACTGAAGACACGCTCAACAGGCACCCATACACTCTCGGCAAAGACTAGGGACTTGTGTCCTGGCATTTAGTAAAAGCTCTATCCACCCATTAACCAACTGCTAAGGTAACACAGGGGAGACACTTCAGTGACAACCCAGGACAAATGCAGACTTTATAATATTTGTTTGAAAAAGTAACTAAACCAAAATAAAAACAAAAAAGAAATCCTGTGAAAGCAGGAGAATTTGATTTTCACAGTTGACACGTTATAGTAAAGGTCCACTTTTAAACAACAACAAAAAGTAACATGGAAAGAAAAATGAAAGTATAATCCATACACAAGGAAATACATAAACAATAAAAATGGTCTCTGAGGAAGTTGATACATCGAACTTACTAGGCAAAGACTTTAGATCAGTTATTTGAAATATATTCCAGGAACTAAAGAAACCAAAGTAACTAATTCTATGTCTAGGAGCTAAAACAAAAAAAATATGAGAACAATGCCTCACCAAACAGAAAATATTCATATAAATACCGAAAATAATTTTTGAAAATCCAAAGAAATTCTTCAATTGAAAATATAACAACTGACACTAAAAAAACTTACCATAGAGTTTCAATAGCAGATATGACTATACAGAAGAAAAAATTAGTGAACCTGAAGATAAATCCATTGAGATTATCCAGTCTGAGGAAGAGGGGGGAAAAATGAAGAAAATGCAGTCTCAGAGACCTGTAGGCCACCATCAACCATGAACATGTGTACAATGAACCACCCAGAAGGTGAGGAGAGAAAGGAGAAGAAAGGTTATTTGAAGAAACAATGGCTTAAAACTTCCCAGATTTGATTTTAAAAATACCTTCATTCTATACATCCAAGAAGCTCCACCCATTCAAGACAAACTCTTAAAAAGACCCTCAGCTAGACATATGATCTTCAGAATACTGAAAGGCAGAGAGAAAAGTTGGCAAGAGAAAAGCCACGTCTCATGTGCAAGAGGATCCATGGTAAGATCAGAAGTTGATTTCGCATGAGAAACTCTGAAGCCGGAAGACAATGAGGTTCTAGCTCCCAAGTACCAAAATCAAAAGCTTGTCAACCAAAAATTCTATATCCAGCAAAACTACCCTTCAAAAATGGAAAAATTAAGATATTTCCAGGCAAGCAAAAACTGAGAGAATACATCAACAAGATATGCTCTATAAAAGACAAAAAGGGGTTCTTCAGGTAAGTGACAGGTCTTAGTAACTTGAATCTACATTAAAAAAAAAAAGAACATTGGTACACGGAACTATGTAGGTAAATATAAAAGACAGGAGAAATGTATTTTCTGTTGTAATTTTTTTCTTCTATTTTATTTAAAAGACAACTGCATAAAAGAAATAATTATAAATCTGTGCTGATAAGCATACAATGTATAAAGCTATAGTTTGTTTTGAGAGTAACAACACAAAGGTGTGGTGAACCTACAGAGAAGCAAAATTTTTATGTACTGTTGAAATTATGTTGCTATTAATCTGAAAATGACTAATATAAGTTAGTGGGTAAACTGCAATCTGCAGGACAGGCTAAGAAAATATTTTTTAAAAACTAGAAAAAGAAATGACAATAGAATTAAAATGATGCTGTAAAAATATCTATTTAACAGAAAAGGAGGCAGAAAGGGTACAAAAAAGACATAAGACATA